>VMDR010018925.1:0-18756 GCA_007922815.1 Macrotus californicus
GAACAACGAATGCTTTTTAGCTGATATATTATGATCATAGTATGTTATAGTGGTGAAGAATATGAGCACTCAAATCTGAAAAACATGAATTCAAAGTTCACTTCAACCACTTACCAGCTGTTTAACTTTAGATAAGTCACTTAGCTCTATTTCCTTGTCTGTCAGATAGAAATATAATAGTGCCTCTCTCTTAGGGCCATTGTAAGAAATACATGAGATAATATATGGAAGCCCTTAGTTTTGAGCCTGACACGTTGTAAGCGGTCAGGAAGTGTTCTGAGAAAAATTTTGTAAGGTGCACACTTCCTACTAAGTGCAGCCACTTAAGTGTGTGATGGTTTTTACTTGGCAGAGTTACAGAAGGTGGAGGTTCATCACCCTCCCAATCGTGTGAGTCCTGTGTTCTCATTGAGCTGTGTGATTCTAAAACATAGAAATATACATATATCTCTATTTCTAAAATATATTTTTAATAAATTCCACCTTAGGCCGTGTAAGTTTACTGAACTCTCTCACTTAAATGTATTCCTAGTTTTTCTTTGTTTTCTTGAAGGGGTAGATCTGTTGCTGTTTTTATATTATATGTCACAGTAACATACATATATCTCTGTATATATTTGACAGAAACTATGTGAAGCGACACTCTTTCTGGATTTCAGAAGACATCATTTCATCATGGGACAGCAAATTTCAGATCAGACGCAGTTGGTTCTTAACAAGTTACCAGAAAAAGTAGCGAAACACGTCACATTGGTTCGAGAAAGTGGCTCCTTAACTTACGAAGAATTTCTCGGGAGAGTAGCTGAACTGAACGACGTGTAAGGCTTGCTGTTTTTCATTGTGTCCTCCCCCCCCCAGTCCCACAGCGTATGCCCCGCATGCCATGACTGTCTGAGACGTCACCAGAAGTATTGATTGGTAAGACTTAACGTTTTCAGCAGCAGTGAGCAGATATTTAGTGAGTACCAACTGTAAGACTTTCTGTGTGGCTATTTCAAAATATGTAATAGGAATACAAGAGATTGAAGGACCATAAAATTAAATTTTAAACACAGGCATATAAATTGGTCCGTGCTTGAAAGCACTAAAGGGGTCTGTAACGAGAGCACGACCATCGGCCACCCTTAGAGAAAGGCCCCTATGGTGTTCCAAGGGCACTCAGGCACTCATCTGGTTGATGAGTAAATAAATCTTCTGCGGTGGTTCTCTGAACCCTTCTTCTGAGCCCAGAGAAATATACATATAGTAATGATTCATTTATCATTGAAGAATAAGACATTTTAGTTATTAATACATTTCTAATCAGCTAATGTCTTTAAAGCTCTACCTAACTCTTGAATAGATTGATGTTAAAATGGAATGTAAATTTCTCCATCTTCTTAAGGAGCACATTTAATAGGACTTAGTCTTTTGGGTTTGTGAGTTTATTGTATCAGTTTTTATACGGATCTGTTATAGAAGCTATTAAAATACGCAGGGCTCTTTGTCCCTGAATGGCCTCAGATTGTTATGCTTTTAAAATATTACTTTTTCTATGTGTGTTTTCTCCCCTAGTGACAGGTGAGCAGATGTCACTTCTCTCTATTGTGTCTCTATTCTCTCTAAGTGTCTCTAGCAGCACCCACATCCCTACATCCATGAGTGTATATGAAATCTTCTGTCTCCCTTGGGATGTGCCGTACCGGTAACCAGGGCGTTGCCTTTTAAATGAGATCTTAAAGGAGGTGCACTCTTCGGTCTATTCAATTTAGCTAACATTCACTGGGCACATGGTATGTGCAAGGCACTCACTGAGGGTTGGACATTTTCACTGAGGCCTAAAATGATTACCCAGGAGTTAATGGCAGATCCAGCTCTCTCTAAGGCCGAAGTGTTTTTTCACTCTCCTACCTTAACTATCCCACTTTAACCTCTCTTTAAACCCCAAGAAAAGCCAATCAAAATCACCAGGCAATCTGGACCCACTTAATGTAAACATAAACTTATATTAAAGTTCCAATTAATAGTTTAGGGTAAGGTGCTTGAACCTGCTCCCTAAGCTTCGTGATAGCTGTGTTGGTTGATAAGAAACATAGTTGGCCATATGGAACACACTAGATAAATAGAAGGAAATACAGTTTTTTTATAGACATGACTGGAGTTTATTGTTATTACCCAGTCATGAAGATTAAAGAATGTTTTAAAAGTTAAAGTTATCCTAGAAGATCATTTCTTTTAAGAACCCTGTATTTTGTTTATTAAAAAAAAAAATTCACTGAAACAGAACACAGCCTCTCACAACAACGCCAGCTGGTACACTGACACAAGTGGGTTCCTAGAACACTCACCTAGCAGGGGAAGCCTGTGCTACAAGGGACCCGCCCTCTGGAAGATAATCTTGGGGTTGCTTTTTTAGGGTCCCCTCCCATATAAGTAAATGCAGAGAAAATGAACTAGGAGGCTACGTACTGGGTCTCTGGAGAGTTGGTGGGAAGGAGGGCAGCAAGGGAGATTTTACATTTTTCTGTATGTGTATTGTTTAATCTTTTATAATAAAAATGTAGTCATTGGTTTTTTAAACTTTAGCATTTCACTTTTTTTTTTTTAAAGATGATCCAAATGGTAGCATTTGAGGCTTTACTTCTGGGACCATATTCTTAAGGAGTAAAATTGGGTTGAGAATTTAATAGTATCGTAACAGTGGAATGATTTTATGTCTACTGTTTCAGCTCATGAAGAGTAGTCAGTGACATTTGCCATCCCCTTTGAGTCTTGGAACTTATATAAGCCTCGTCTATTATGCAAAATTTTGCGTTTTTGCTGAAAGGTACTGAATATAATGTGTCCTGTGAAAGCATCCATAAGCTAAGTTTACTGTGTAGTAGAGAGCAATTGATCAAGGATATCTTCCTCTTATTTATCCAGCACAGCGATTTTCTGTGTGGATCTGGTTCTTGCAGCCACTTTTCATGGTCAGAGCTGGGCCTTCCACAGGTGCAGTGCTGCCCAAGAAACAAAATTAAGCCTGTGCAGAAGCAGCATAGCTTGATAGCCAGAAAACAGCTGAGGACCGGCACAGCTGAATTACGTTCCCTGGCGGGTTTTGTTACCTAGGGCTAGTTGCTTAGTTTTCAATGGCCTCGATTTTTTTGGCCGTAAGTCACTTAGTTCTGAGTGTGATACCCCCACTGGAGCTCAGGGAGACATGTGAGCAATGATAGAAGGGAGCAGGAATATTTAAGTGCGTTTTTGAACTGGTTTAAATTGGTGTTGATGGCATGATGATGAATTATCCTCTAAAAGTCATATTTGTATGTAAGAACCCTATGACTCTCTAGATTAAAATTACTCTGCTAGGGGAAGACAGTAAAGCTATATTTAAAGTATCTCTAAATCATTTTCTTGATACAGTCCAAAGTGTAAACTTTTTTCAAAGTGATGTGTTAGTATTGTTGCTTAAACAAGGACTCAACCAAAAACAAGATTTTTTCCACAATTTATGTACATCTGAGGCAATAGTTAAAGTGTGAATAAGTGAAACCAGCCGAAGTTTTTCTTTTATTAAATACCTAACTCCTTGGACATGTTTTTCTTTGATGTCTATTAAAAATTTAAAGACCGTTGAGATATTAGATGTGGCAAAAATATTTATAAATATCATTCTACAATGCTGTTGACTTTAAAAACCTTGGAAATTAAATAGTATGTTTAATCAAAACTCTATCCCTATGTTTTAAAGAATCTAATTATTACAATCATCGTTATTATTATTAGTCTTTGTGTGTTTTCTTCAAATTGCCTTCTCTGTTTTTAAGTGTTTCTTGAATCAGGTTTCATGGCTCCATTAGTTTATGACTTTCCATAAAAATTTTACAATGTGTGTCTCTTTTCAGAACTGCTAAAGTGGCTTCTGGCCAGCAGAAGCATCTTCTCTTTGAGGTGCAGCCCGGCTCTGACTCGTCTGCCTTTTGGAAAGTGGTCGTGCGGGTGATCTGTACCAAGGTGAGCAGGGGGAGGCCTCCAGGGCAGCGTTCAAACTGTTTCTGTGGTTAGACTGCATTTAATAGTATAATACGATGTGATAAACATAATGTTTATAATTTGGTTATTACTGACATGTATTTATAAAGCTACATAAAACAGTTTTGATACTGTTATTGCCTTCCAGGTTAACTGCTTGAATCTCACTGGTTATATAATTACCACATAGCAGAGATTTTTATAATCAGGAAAGGTGGTAGGAAACTCTCATCCTTGTACCTTCTACCTGTCTTTGTGGATTTAGCTGGTTGTAGAATCCTAAGGTGACACCCTGCTCAGCTCTAAGATGACCCCTTAAAGATTAAAGTCATCTTAGGAGATCATTTCTTTTAAGAACACTGGGTTTTATTTATTTAATAATAATTTTAAAGTCCGTTCGGAGGTTTGGTTTTTTTGTTTTCTTTTAGTAATTTTTAGTTATGGAATGAATTTTTCACCAAAATGTAATGGTGCTTGTTTACTCAGGCCTAACATACTGTCTCTTAGTTCATCTTTAAATTTTAGATAATTGAATGTATCAACTGTGCTAAAAATATAATGGCAGCTGTCATAGAGTATTTGGAAGCCTTATCCATCCTTGGGCTGATTACAATAGATGGTTTTTAACCTTTTGAGCCCTTAGAGAAAATGAAGGAACAAATTTCATTAGGCCTTCTCCTATCCCAACTCCTGCTCTAAACCCAACAGTGGAATCATCCATGTGCATATAAGCAGTAAACTGGGCATTCATGAGTTCCCTGAAGTCCGTTCCTCACCACCCCATACCTGGGTAAGGAGTCCTTTTTCTTTTGTGTCATGATCAGCAGAGTGTCCTGCACCCCATCCCCTCCTCACCCCCTAACCTTGTCTTCTCCCACTCCTCCCTCTCATTCTGGTCCAGCCGCCCTGGGCTCCTTGTGCTCCTGGCAGGTACGCTTCTGCCTGACAGCCCGTGCCCTTCCTATTCACTCAGCCTGGAATGGTCTTCCCCCCAAACATCTATATGCTCATTCTTGCACCCTTTTCCGTTCTTTATTGTCACCTTCTCTGTGAGGCCTTCCCTGCACCCCTTTAGCATTTCATCTCTGTTGGTCTTCTCCATAACACTTATTTCTGTCCAGTGTGTATTTATTGCCTGTCTTTCCTACTTACAGTGTAACCTCCATGCAGGAGGGGGTTTTCCTGTTACACATGCTACATCACCAGTGCCTAGAACAGTGTACATATTACCTGTAAACATTATAGGTAGTCAATAAATACTTGTTGCATGAATCCTTGGATTATAATAGTTGCAGTTTGATAAACTTTACTATTAAATACTGTGCCTATATGAATTGTTCCCTAATTTCTTCTGAACTATGCAGTTCCAAAGGAAGACTGGCCCAGTTTCTTCTGCAAATCTATTTTGTAATCCATAAATCCCTATTACCTTTAATTCTATTTGTTCTCAACCCCATTGTCTTCTACTACAAAGACTATTGCATATTTGCACGTCCATATGGATCTTACCATCCCAAAATGTCATCAGTTGTAATTACTAGCAATGCTTCTGCCAGTTTCTCAATGTGGAATCTTGTGGCATTCAGCTTGATTTCTGGTGGTTCTAGTGATGGTCGTTCTGTAGTTCCGTTGTGATTTTGATGTGGTTGTGTGAGGAGGTGAGCCGTGTTTGCCTGTGCCTCCATCTTGACCAGAAGTAAAAATTAATTTCTCAAGTCTGAGGAAATTGCCTGATCTCATCAACTGTGAACAAGATGATGCCTAATCAACTCTACAGGGTTGAGTATCAAACAACATAAATTTGTATACTACTTTAAACCCCATAAATGTAGGGGACGTGGCACTTATTTGCTCAGACTCTTGCTCTCTTGTTGGGTATTTTACAGACCTGGAAAACTTGCATTTCCTAAGATGCTTTGCTAACTATTTGTTCCTCGTTTGGGGGAAAAACTGATGAGAGAAATTATTGAGGTTGTTGTTTTTTTCATTTTCTTCTTATCTTTAGATTAACAAGGGCAGTGGCATTGTGGAAGCTTCGCGGATCATGAATCTGTACCAATTTCTTCAGCTTTATAAAGACATCACAAGCCAGGCCGCAGGTGTTCTGGCGCAGAGCTCCGCCTCTGAAGACCCTGGTGAAGACTCATCGTCTGTGACGTCTTGCCAGGCTAGTCTTTGGATGGGAAGGTATGCAGTACACAAGTGCCGTGTTTCCCTTATTTCCTTGTATGCAAGCTACTAAAATCTCATAAATATGTTTGCTGGTGCTCTCTGTGACGTCTAAATCGCATTACTTTGTGTCTCATTTGACATAATATCCCCGACCAGCTTTCGGTTTATTCTCTGCAGCAGGGCACTGCTGGAGGGCCAAACTAAAGCAAGGCTAGAGAGGCTCGCATCCGGTAGTATTTCTGTCAGTCCCGTTTCCATGAGTCCGCTGTCCTCTCCACGTGCTCACACTTAATGACAAAAGATTTACAGTCAGTGCCCCTCTTATAACAGATATTTACGTTCTCGGACAATCAAGCCCTGCAAGAGATTAGGTCCAAGAATGGCAAAATCATTCCAATTTCCTTCCAAGTATGTAATCAGAGCATTAAAGTTGTAAGTATTGGCTCCAGCATTTGGCAGTGCACTCGGGAGTGAACGAGTAGTTGATGTACACACCGCGTACACCAGAAGGAAGTAGAGTCAGCCAGAGGTTTCTGTGATGGTGCTTGTTTACTCAGGCCTGATACGTTACTGTTCTATCTAAACTCTCTCTTCCTTCTCTGGACTCCCTTTGGCACGTGAAGTCTCCCACCTGTTGCCATTTGAGAACCGCGACCATGATTTAAATGTGTAAATGCCTCATTGGAAAGCCTCACGTGGGCCCAGACATGTTGACATCCTGCCTTGTCGTCATATAGGGTAGACAGCAGGGACCTGTATTGACAGTGTTGAGTAAGAATTTCTCATTTATTGCTCCAGTTGCATTTTCTCGTCTATTCTCAACCAGCTGGTTTCCGAATACTATGTTTTAGTAAAATTGCGTTTTTCATTTATCATTTACTGTTTATCTGTAATCGGAGTGTTTGGTTTTCTAGATTTGGGCTGTACTGATGTTACTGAAATGCCGAATGAGTTTCAGAACATTATAGGCAGCCTTAAGGCTTCTCTTTTCTGTATTTTTTTAAGGCGCTCTGTCAAAGACAAATGTCTGATTTTCTGCTTTTTTTCCTCTCCCTCTTCAAAATGGTGATTATTTGTACACAGTATTTTGAAAGCCAAGAATAGTATCCACCAGTATACTTAAGCTCTGGGGTAGCAAATGAAATGAAAATAATCATTTTTCTTGATGTGATCATCTTAATGAAAGAGATAAGATTCTTCTTCCCTTTTCAGCGCCCTCAAGACTAGAAAATGCAGTGTCGGGTCAGGGCAGGGCTGCTTCTTGCCTTTGCATGTCCTTTTAGTTTGTTTTTTATACCCTGATAATAGAAAACTAGACTTTTCAAGGTGAAGGGGATGTTAAGAGGTACGTTTTTGGTTCAGCCTTACATTTGATGCATATTTCTATTAGTGGTTTAAATGTATCGAGTACTTATAGGATATTAGGCATACTAATGAGCACTGTACATGCATAAACTCATTAAGTCACACAGAAATTGGCCTGAGAGTCACACTCTGGCCTGTCTGGCAGTACAGCCATGCTGCCATTATTACTGTCTGGTGCATGAAGGTTCTGTGCTACAGTGCCCCCTCAGCTTCGAGAGTGGTTCTGAGGAGGAGCTTGAGATTTACCAAGCCTCCAGGTAATGTCACTGCTGCTGATTCATGAATAACACTTGGAATAGTGAGACCCTGCTGATGACGACCTTCAGCCAAGAGGTAGTCCAACTTGTACTTGAAACCTGCAGTTACGTGGGACCCACAGCCTCGGAGAAGCCAGCCTTTTCTTGCACAGGCGGTTCTGATTGCTGTGACACCTTCCCTCTGTGCTGCTCTCCCAGGGCAGGCAAAGCCGGGCTCCCTTGAGGCAGCACGGCACAGACTCTAGGACCAAGTTGCCCGCACTCAGATCCTGGCTCTTCTCCTAGCTGCGTGACTTCGAACAAGTTACTAAGCTCTCTTTCCTTGGTTTTCTCACCTTTCAGAAGAGGATGATAACAATACATCTGCTTCACAGGGCCCTTGAGAGTTGAGTGAGTTATATATGTAAAACGCTTAGAACAGTGCCTGGCCCATACTGATGTGTCTGGAGGAGCTACCTATCATGTTAGTAGATTACTGCCGTAGTCTACTTATTTCAGTGGCAGTGCCTTTTGGCATTCCACCAAAACAACCGGTTCTCTTTTCCAGCCCTTCGTATATTTGAAAAGGGTAATCAAATTCCCTCTGAGCCTCAGTTCTCCAGGACAAGCACCCCAAGTTCCTTCGGTCATTGTACGAGTCTTTTCTGGGTCCTGGAGGCTCTCCTGGGTGGTCGGTCAATAGGTCTTTCGGGTTAGGGGGCACTGAACTGAATGCTCCACAGGTGGTCCAACAAGGACAAGTCGAGCAAGACTCTCCTTCCTGCTCCTGGTCACTGCACTGCTGGGAAGGTGGCGAAACACCAGGTGACAGGTTCCATGGGCTGTTTCTGTGTCTCCTGTTCTTTCTTTTACCTCTGTCCAGAATGCTGCTCTTCATAGCTCTCTGCTCCTCACTTCAAACTCTGGCCTTCAGGGAACTCTGTCACCCTTTACAGATTCAGTTACGTTCCCTACTACTGACACCCACGTCCACATCCGTAGATGTTACCTGTAAGCACCTCAAAAGCAGAGACCCCAGTTCATCTGGGTCTGGCACAGTAGGTAGCACCTAAAAGGCATTTAAACATTGAAATGGATAATATGTAGTAAAAAAATCAAATACGTTAGACCCACATCCCTCTAGGTTTTCATTCAGTTTCCCCATTTCAGTTCGGCGGCCACCCTATTTCACCCTCTTACTGAAGCATAGCATTTAATCACTTACCACGGCCTGGTGATTGTCTTTGGTAACGCCCCCTAGACCAGGCCCCAGTGGCCTCCTGAGTGGATCGCTGAGATAAGGGTGTCACCGGTTTTCCTCCCTCTAGCTTGTCCCTCACGCTGTACTTCCAGTCAGTCTTCCTAGAGTCCTGTTCCAGTAGGGGTTTACTTTCCTATTGATCAAACTCTGATTGTAGTTTGCCTATCAGAACAAGCTTAAACTTCTCATTTTGATATTCAAGGATCAGGTCATCTCTGCCGTATTTAAGCAACCTTTTCTCTCCGTTTTCTTCCCGGGGCATCACACCAAGCTCCTTGCTGCACACACACAGAGTACTTTTCCTACCTCCACAGCTTTGTTTATTCTCCTCACATGTTCTTTGTCAAAATCCTGTCATTTTTCTACCTCGTCTTTCCAACAAGTTCGAAATATACTCACTTCCTCCTCCTTTACTTCGCACTTACTACCTGCAGTGCACATTTGCTTCTCTTCTGTTTTATGTCCACGTCGATGTATTTTAAAGTGGTATCTCAATGTCTTATGTACAGTAGTGTACATGTGCAGAGAATTAAAGACATGTGAGAGATAGCTTCTACCCTTGAGCTTGTAGTCTAGTTGCTATACACTGAAACATTCAATTTTTGTGTAATTAAAAAAGTAATACATGCTCGATTAAGAAAACCTAAAAATTACAGAACAGCACAAAGGATAGAAGCAAATTAAAATCACTTCAAGAAATATTTTTTGAGAACCAAAGACAGACTCCCTTTATTCAAAGAGCCTACAGTTGATGGATAGACCCACCAATAAACAGCCAGCTGAAATACAGTATTTTAGCTCTTTAACTGAGGCACACGCTGCTTTTGAGAACAGGTAGATGATCTTTTGAGCTGAGTTGCTGAGGTGGGAGTTTACGAAACTCACGAAGGTGCCCCAAGAACGGAAAACAGCACATGCAGAGGCACTGGGCTCACCCAGGGCACGCGAAACTGTGGCGGAGTGGAGGAGCCAACGTCTCTTTTCTTCCCAAGATGAAAGAGCTCTTCAAGGACAGAGACTTTGCTTTCCATCTCATCTGTATTTCCTGTAGCACCCAGTAGTTGAGACGAAGCAATTGTTTCATTTGTGTGCGCATTATCAGCATCGGCACAGGTCCATATACTAGAGACCTTTGTGTCCTGCATGGTGAATAAATCATATAGTGGTTGAACTCATTTATATACATTTAATTTGATTTAAATGGGCTAAGTTGTTTTCAGAAAGACCTGAATATTTCCAGTGTTTGTCCATATTTTCTCTTAGCCATTGCGGAATGTGTCTTTTATCCAGTCTCTATATGAAATTTGCCCCTTACTACTACTTCTTCCCTAATATAACTGCCTTCCCTGAAAGGTATGCTGATTTAGTCTGATATTGCGTGCCCTTTGCTTTATCCGAGGGCACACAGATGTTTGATAATGCTTTTTATGGATGGAAGTAAAGTTTGAGCTGTGGTGACAGCAAAGTGTTGCTGCAGCTCAGGCATCTCATTGCAGGGTGAAGCAGCTGACCGACGAAGAGGAGTGCTGCATCTGTATGGACGGTCGGGCCGACCACATCCTGCCCTGTGCTCACAGCTTTTGTCAGAAGTGCATTGATAAGTGGTAAGTCACCTGCCATCTTCATGGCATAGGCAAAGGTCGAGTGGGAGCATATGAACGAATAAACGCCAAAACATACAAAAATATTGTAGTTAAGTATAAGAGATTTTGTTCTTTAGTACTTCGAATTTATTTATTTGTTTGTTTGTTTATTTATTTGTTTGTTTATTTATTTATTTATAGAGGGAGGGGAAGTGAGGGGGAGAGAGAGACATCAATGTGTGGTTGCCTCTTGTGCGCCCCCTACCCGGGGTGGGGGGACATAGCCTGCAACCCAGGCATGTGCTCTGACTGGGAATTGAACTGGCAACCCTTTGGTTCTCAGGCCCGCGCTCAATCCCCTGAGCTACACCAGCCAGGGCAATACTTTGAATTTTATGGCATACTTCCGAATGGTTAAAAATATAAACATGAGGATATATTTTAGTTTTGGCAGTTTACTTTTGCTTAAGGAGATTTGTGCCTGACTTGAGTTTAGAATCGCATGCTTCCCTTTTTATTTCTACATTTTTCCTTTATATATGATTAGTGGAAATAATATGAACCCCTGCGTAATTGGACCTGGAGGGAACTTGAGAGATCAGCTAGTGAAGCTCATTATTTCACAAAGGAAGGACTACATCTAGGAGAATTTTAACCAGTGTACAGTAAACTGCGTACATTTAAAGTACAGTTGGACACGTTCTGACATGCAGACACACATACAGAAGCCGCCCTGACAGCGCAGACCGTGGGCAAGTGCAGCGGCCCACAGAGCTGCCTGTGCCCATAGCTGAGCCGCCTTCCCACGCCTTCCGCCCAGTGCCCAGGCAACCACTGCTCCATGCTCAGCCACTCTAAGACAGTTCGGGTTTTCTAGAATTTTCATAACCGAAATCATACAATATATACTCTAGTTTTGCCTGGCTTCTTTCTTTCAATATAATTGTTTTGAGATTTACACATGTATCAGTAGTTCCTTTTTATTACTGAATAGAGTTCATTGTATGGATATATCACAGCTTATTAATCCATTCCCCTGCTGATGGACATTGGGTTGTTTCCAATTTTTAGCCATTTCACATAAAGCCTTTTTTAAACTGTATTGTTTTAATTTTGACAATGTTTCTTCTGCTAAAATAAATGGAAATTCAGTCTCCAAATTTAGAAGTTAAAAACACTACTTTTTTCCAGAACCTGCCCATCTATCCAAAAGTATAAAATCTAGATCTCTTCAAATATCAAGTGAAGGACAGTTACCCTTATAATGACATAAATAAAAATGAAACAGTGTCACAAAAACCACTCTCACTTACAAGAAGGGCAGGGTTTCAGCACGTGCAGCCTGGCAAGCCTGTGGAGAAGCCAGCACTTTTATATATTGTAGGTCAGTATATAAATCGGTACAACTGCTTTGGAGTACATTTTGGCAATATCAAATCAGTTTTTTGTTTTTAATTTTTAAAAGCAACTTAACGAAGCATAGCATACATGCAGTACAGTGCACCCATTTTACGTATCTATTTCAGTACACTTCGACAAGTTTTTACAACCACGTAACCAGCACGACAATGCAGACACAGAACATTTCCCTCTCCCCAAAGTTTAGTGCCCGTGACAAAGTCAGCAACAGGGACCGGAGATCTTGGCACATGTTCCAGTCGGTAGGAAAGTCGCAGGTGATACTTTTTATGATGTTACAGAGTGAATACCATCTACTGTCATCACTGCTTTGAAATCACAGCAGTTTTCAAACTCACCAGAATACATTTAAAATAAGGTTTCTATATACACTTGTGGGAAAGCCATTTTATGGACATACATTTTGGTTTCTTTCTTGGGTAAATACCTGGAAGTGGAATGGCTAGATCACGTGGTAGGTATACTCGTATGTTTAACTTTTTAAGAAACTGCCAACTGTTTTCCAAGGTAGTTGTACCGTTTTACACTTCCAGCAGCGGGGTAGGAGCGTTGCGGCTGCTCCACAGCTTTGTCAGTGCTGGGTGTGCTCAGTCCTTTCGGTTTAGCCCTTCTTCAGATGTGCGGTGGTCTCATTGTGGTTTTAATCTGCGTTTCCCTACTGACTGGTGATGCTGAGCATCTTTTCCTGTGCTGGTGTACCATCCATTTGTCTTCTTTGGTGCAGTGTCATTCAGAGTTTGAGAGTCCTCTGCATTATGGATGCATATCCTTCATAGATATATGATTTGCGAGTACTTTCTCCCACTCTGTGATTTGCCTTTTCATTCTGTCCAGCATGTCTTTCAAAGAGTAGAAGTTTTTAATTTTGACAAGGTCCCATATATCAGTTTGTCATTTATGGAGAGTGATCTTAGTGTCATATCTAAGAAATCTTTGTCTATCTTCTGAAAGCTTTATTGTTTTTAGGTTTTGCGTTTGGGCCTATGACCCACTTTGAGTTAATTTTTTAATGTAATGTGAGGTATCGATCAAAATTCTTTTTTTGCATATGGTTCCACTTTCTCCAGCACATTTTGTTGAAAAGACTGTCTGTCTTCAGTAAATTGCCTCTGCACCTTTGTTGAAAAGCATTTGTTCAAATACATGTGGGTATATTTCTGGGTTCTATTCTCTTCCATCGATCTGTTTGTCTATTTCATATCAATACCACAATATCTTGATTGCTATCTAGCTTTTAAAATCAGGAACTGTTCATCCTCAAACTTTGTTCTTTTTCAAAGTTGTTTTGGCTGTTCCAGGTCTTTTGAATTTCAATATGAGTTTTAAAATCAACATGTCAGTTTCTACAAAAAAGCTGTAAGGATTTTGGTTGGGATCGGAGATCAGTTTGGAGGATGTTAACTTATTAACAATATCCAGTCTTCCAGTACACACAATATGTTTTCTCCATTTATTTAAGTCTTGTTTAATTTCTCGCATCAATTTTTGTAGTCTTCAATGTTGCATATCTTTGACGGATTTATCCCTACACACTTTATATTTCTTATGCTATTTTAAATGGCATTTTTAAATTTCAGTGTATGATTATTTGTTGCTAGTATATAAAAATATAATAGGTTTTTGTGTTTCGATTCTTATTCTGCAATCTTATTATTAAATTCATTTATTAGTTTGGTAGCTTTTTTTGTAGATTGCATAGGATTTTCTTGAATGTCTGAACATCGTTTTTCAAAAATACTTATTCTGGATATAGAATTCTAGACTGATAGTGTTTTTTCCAGTACTTAAAGATGTGGCCTCACCCTCATTTTTCTTGCATTGTTTCCTAGCAGAACTCTCTCATCCTTACCTTTTTCCCCTCTGACTGCTCCTACGGTGTTTGTTTGCTGCTGTTTTCATTTTAAGTGGCTTCAGTCGATTTGATTATGATGCACCTCAGAGTAGTTTACTTCACATTTCTTGTTCTCAGGGTTCATCAGGTTATTCGGATTTGTAGGGTTATAGTATCGTCAAGTTTGGAAGTATTTTAACCATTATTTCTCAACTATTTTTTTCTGTCCTCCCCCCTTTCCTTCTGGGACTGCAGCCATGTGAGACCACTTGAAGTTGTCCTAGTTCACTGATGCTGTTGTCCTTTCTTTTGTTTTTTTTTTTTAGTCATTTTCTCTATGTTTTATTTTGGATAGTTAATAGTGCTGTCTTTTCAAATCACTGGTCTTTTTTCTAACATGTCTAACCTGCCATTAATTCCCATCCAGTGTGTTTTTTACTTCAGGTATGGTGTTTTCATCTCTAAACCTTTGATTTGAAATTCTAAATATTTTCTCTGTCTCTACTTATAGTGTTTGATCTTTCCTCTAGTATTTTTTTAATATATGGAATATGGGTCTCCTAACCTTTCATTTTCTTCTCCGCTAATTCTAACGTCTGTGTCCGTTTTGGATTGGTTTTCATTGGTTTTTCTCTTCATTTTGGGTTGTATTCTTCTGCTTCTTTTTATGGCTGGTAGTTCTCAACTGGGTGCCAGACATTGTGATTTTTACCTTTTTGGGTACTGGATATTTTTGTATTACTATAAATATTTCTGAGCTTTGTTCTGAAATGTAGTTACTTGGAAACGGTTTGATCTTTTTGGGTCTTGCTTTTACGATTTGTTAGGCAGGACCACAGCAGTGTTTAGTTTAGAGCAAAGTACGTCCTACTAACGAGGTGAGGCCGTTCAGAGGACTCAGTGCTCCGTGAACTACAAGGTTTTCCAGTCTGGCTGGTGGGAACAGGCAATGTCCCAGGCCCTTTGTGAGCTTTGGGTGCTGTCCCCTCAAATCCTTTTCGGTGATTCCTCAGCATCAGGTAGCTTCCTCATGTGCACACACTGCTGAATATACTCTAGGGGGACCTTCGGCAGATTCAGGAGTTTCCCTTTGTGCAGCTTTCTCCACACCAGTTCTCTGCCCTGTGAACTCTCGCTGCCTCAGCCTCCTGAGATTCTCAGTTCTGTCCCTTCAACGAGGGGGGCCTACCAAGCTCCACCCAGGATCCCCCTGCTTCCTCTGGCAGAGAAACTCTCAGGGCAGGAAGCTGGGGCAGTTACAGGGCTCATCTCCTTTGCTTCCCATCTCTCAGGGATGATTGTCCTTTGTTGTCTGATATCCATCCAGCCTGTCCCTATTGGCCAGAAGCAGAAGTTGCCTTTTTTAAAATTGTGACTTTTGTGCCCAGAAGAACACACAAATTATCTTGTAAAGTATCTCTGAGGAACCAGAAAGGAAACTGAGTAACAGAGGGTATACCAGCTCTAGCATTCACATTTAGTCTTTGGAACAGATTTCTTAGTTCTTGCACAAAAGCCAAAGAGCAATTGATATAATTTAATTACTCTGGTCTCAGATTTCACTGAGAGACGAAGAGAAAAACATTCTCCCTGCATGACATGTTTCTGGCTCAAATATGGTATTTTTGAAATTTCCAAAATAATGTTTGACAAGACAAAAAAAAATCCCTTTGGAAAACATCTTATTTAAGTGGTCATATGTAAGCTCTCTTCCTGTCAGGAAAATTCTTCTGCGTGTAGAGTTATCTTTTATTTTAAACCTCAAATACTTCCATTTCATTTCAGTGTCAAAAGACAGAAAAAAAACCTAAATGTTCTTCTCTGGGAGACTAGTTAAACGAATGGTAGCCTGTTCATACATTGTATGTTTAAAATGCGTAAGCTCTAACGCACTGGTACATAACGACCTACAAGGTATATTGACAAGTTAAAAAAGAAAAAAGCAACCCTGGCTGGTGTGGCTCAGTGGATTGAGTGCCAGCCTGTGAACCAAAGGGTCGCTGGTTTGATTCCCAGTCAGGGCATATGCCTGGGTTGTGGACCAGGTCCCCAGTAAGGGGCACACGAGAGGCAACCACACATTGATGTTTCTCTCCATCTCTCCCCACCCCCTACTTCCCCTCTCTAACAATAAATAAGTAAAAACCTAAAAAAAATTTTAAAAGCAGCAATGTGTGTACACACAAGCTTGACCGTGCCTAGTCTATCTCTAGAAGAATATATGACAAACCGGTAGCAGTGCTTGCCTCTGGGGATAAGAATCAAAGATCGGGATAGAGGAGGAGATTTCTTTTTCACTGTATACTTTCATGCTATTTACATTTTTAAAAACCATGTACATGTATTACTTTTCAAACAAACCTGTGTTTTACAAAGAAGAAAAAGAAAAACTGTTCTTTAATTGACTTCTCTAATAGGAGTGACCGACACAGGAATTGCCCCGTTTGTCGCCTGCAGATGACTGGAGCAAATGAATCTTGGGTGGTGTCAGATGCACCCACTGAAGATGACATGGCTAACTATATTCTTAACATGGCTGACGAGGCCGGCCAGCCTCACAGACCATGACCTCGGGGCGAAGTGCAGCACTGCGGCTGTGGGCTCCAGACACTGGTCATGGAGAAGGCACGCAGGGGGGTGTGGCCCGGGCACGCAGAGCTCTCTTTCCCCACCCTTCTGTTTTCTCCCTTTCCTGACAGTTTGTCCCGTTTCTTTGGATAAACTTTTCCCGTCTTCCATTTATGGTAAACTGAAATTTGCTGCTGTTTTAGACCGTGTTTTCCTGTTACTTACCTGTTCTAATAGGGTATATTAGAACTAATTGCTCTTGAATCCTTTGCTGGTAACCGCAACATTCCCAGAGGCTCCTGAAGCACTGGTGTTTTTCAGGGTGGGAGTATTCTGAAATCTATTTAGTTAGGTTGAAAATAAACCGTGAAAGTTAAGAAGTTGTAGCCACTGAGAGAAAGTTTTAAATGACTGATAATGTAGAATACATTAAAGTGCATGTTACTACTTAAATGAGTCTTTCTGCTGGAAACTAAGGAGTATGTGTGCCCCCTTGTGGTTAGTTATTGCTCCTTTAATAATTTTTACTTGAAAAAATCCAGTTCTTTCATAACTTTAGTCATGGGTTTCGGGACTACATGTTTTTTCTTTAAAAGCCTTTTTTCCCCCATGCTGTATAATTTGGGTGAAGACTATGAAGTTGGGCGTCACTTTGCCGTTAAATGATTTCTGATGGGGATCTTCGTGACTGTTCTCGAAATGCTTCCCCACAGCTGGGGAACTATTCTAAATAGCTTTCAAAAGGCTCATGCGTCTTGGAGTTTCGGGAGAAAATTTTCATCCTAGGTCCTAATATGTCCAAATTATGAAAAATCACTCAATATTGGTTTATGGTGCTTTTATTTTCTTAACTTGAAAGCATCTTTCTGAGCCCAAAACCACAAGTTTCTTAGATTAAAAGAAAATAGGATGTAGCCTTTGAACCATATGCACATAAAAACACCTCTGAAAATTAGGAGATAATTTGGCTTTCTTGCTCTTTCATTCTGCTTCTTCCAAAATACTTGGGAGAGTATAGTCATAATGGAATCACAATGTTCAGTGTCACTTCAACCGTCTCTTTAAAAATGTTTGCTTATAAAGTAAAATTTTTGCTTCATGTTAAACACTATTATTTCAGCATGTAATAAAACTAGGGCCTGATGTCTCCTTTTAAAAGAATGTTAACATTCCATGTAACTTTTCTGACTTCTTTGTAAATTGCAAATATTTTCTGAAGTACCAAAGTATATAATTAAGGTTGCTGTTTATTGATGGCAAAATTCTTGAAGACTAGGATTTTAATAGGCATGCAAATTAAATAATTCATCTTTAATGCCCGACCAAAGGTAGCTTGACTTTTACCCCCAAAATACTGATAACCAGTTGGTGGACATTCACGATGGAGGCAGGTCAGTACCAAGTAGCTGAACACTCACTGTGGATAGTTATGCCAAGTCCCGACAGTCCTGTCGTATTGATCTGGCAGTGTACTTTGTGGCTGTGTGACCTTGCGAAAGTCCCTTCCTCTGGTTTGTAAGTTCACACTTTAGAAACTGAGACTTCATTTGTGGTTTACACACTTTATTTCAGCAGAATTTTTCCCCCCAAGTAAAATCTTACCCAGAACCCATAAATACCTGTGCTGCGTGCATGCACACATGCACCCACCATGCGCCTTGTTATAAGTTTGCATTTTATTAGTATGAATTCATTCCCCTGTGTAAACTTCATATACTGTTGTGCTAAATATTATGAAGTCAGTGAAAACATAGTAATGCATTGGTGGTCTCCAGTATATTAGAATTTGGTGAGTAACACAGTTGTATGATGGGACTTGGTTTTTAAATTAATTTTTTTTTCAAAAAAAATTTTTAATTAAATTCAAGTCAGATTTGCAGTACCCTGACTCTTCTCCATGGAGCATTAGTATTCCATACTCATTTTGAACATATTTTGAAAATCTTGGGATGATGATCCCAATATCTTTTTTAGCTCTAAGATTTTAAACTGTCCTTTTGGATTAGACTTGCTGAGTCCAATTCAGATTGCCTAATTTATGACTGTTTCTGAAAATGAACAGTTTCTTTACAGATTTTTTGGATCCTTCCCAGGTACAGCCAGTGATTTTATCCCTCAGAATCTTCACCTTTCAAGGAATTATTTAACAGTGAGCACAGCAACTTAATAATGCCCAGACCTTTTCATTTGTCATTAGGAGCTCCAAGAAACTAACTCACCTGCTGTGAAACATAAAATGTTATTCTTAGCCTTATCTAATAAATGAGTTTTTTGTTCACTCCCTTAAACTGGGTAGTAATTCTTAACATGTGAATATTAGGT
>VMDR010018926.1:0-18754 GCA_007922815.1 Macrotus californicus
AAAGGCATGTCTGTTTAAATTAGCTTTAATGCCAAATATTTTCCCAGAACCTGAAAACGTTTGGGTTAGTTTTTGTTATATTTCTTAATTTAAATAAGCACTTAATTTCTTACAGCCAATCCAACAGAGCTCTTTGCAAACCAATTTTGATAATATCCTCTAGAGATAGACACATAGGCACATGCATAGACAGACTCAATCAGAGACCTGATAAAAAGATAGTTTCTTTTTAAAATTTCAGCCATGAGACAGATACAATCATGCAAACTAATTTGTAACATTTCTCATAAGTTAAGTTTCATTGTTTAGATGGCTAAGGCTTTTACTATTTTTAGAGAGGAGTTTCAAGGCTTGTATTTGTCTTTGACAAATAATTTTTAAGGCTGGGAAGAGGGGGTGGGGTGGGAGGGTAGGGATGAGGCTGCTTAGGCAAAGGGAACCTTTTCAGCTGCTTGTGCTTTGAAAGGTTCTCTCCTAATTTTTTCCCCTTTGGTTTGCTCAGTCACAGCAGTTGTGAACTGTGTTTACATTCCTGATTTTTCTCAGGAGGACCTGGGAGAGTTGCTAAGGAAACCTTAAAAAAAATCCTGTCATACTTTTAATTCTACCTAATTTCTGATCATGGAATTATTAAATTCCTTGAAGTATCTTGTCAGGTCTCAGGTGGGACAAATAGCAAATATTTCTGAAGGCAGAGAACAAGCCCATGGACCCAAAAGTGTGCAAAGGTCACCACCTGCCAGAGTCATTTCCTCTGATAGCTAAAAGAAAGAGCAGACAGCCAGCAGGTCCCAAAGCAAGCAGACAGCTCCCTCAACCCTTAGAACACGGAAGAGGGCAGTGGCTACTCCTGGGAGAGAGAGGATAAAAAACCAACTGATATTATCTTGTTTTAGGTTCGTCTTACATCTTCAATTTTTCATTAGCCCTTTATAGGAGATCTTTGCTTTTAACTGCCTAAGTTTAAATTACCTGCCCAGAGAGCCAAAGTTTCTGGTAGATCCTTTTAGAGCTGTTTTCGAAGTCATTTTGTACTTTAGAAGCTTCTACATGTCAATCATAGAATGCATTCCATTGTTCCCAAGACATTTCAAATTCTTTCCTTAAGGAAAGGCCATGGAGGTAGGCTTAACACAAAGGTTTTCCTAAATTACTTTTGCTAAGTTGGTCCATCGTATTAAAAAGGCACAAGCGGAGAGATCAAAATGCTTATATATATCACTTGCTAAATTTCCAAGGAAGGAACTTTTGGGGAATTTTAGAGAGTGAAGACAACTTGTTAAAGACTAAGTTCCTGAAAGCTTTAAAGGATGGACAGAAAGTCAAAAGAGATATTAAATCTAAAACCACAGGTAGCCCTGGCCAGTGTGGCTCAGTTCATTGGGGTGTCGTCCCATGACTGCAGGGTTGTGGGTGTGATTCCCACTCAGGGCACGTACCTAGGTTGTGGGTTCAATTCCTGGTCTGGGAACATACAGGAGGCAACCAGTCAATGTTTCTCTCTCTCCCTTCCTTTCTCTCTGCCTCTCTCTCTAAAAAGTAATGAGAAAATGTCCTCGGGTAAGGATTAAAAAAATAAAGCCACAGGTATCTTGACTACCAAATGCACACTGGTACATACACTTTCTGGATGGCAGGGATCAAAAGGGAATTTTGAGGATAAAAGTAAAAGTCCGTGTTATTGATTTATTTAATCACATGCATGTTAACAACTAAAACTTGGATTCTTTGGAGCCATACTAAGATCTAAGAGGGATGTACCATGGGGTTGTGGAGTGTGTACCCTTTTTAAAATTCTCATTGCACGGAATTTTTCTTGAGGTTGTCATTTTTCATGAGATTTCTGATGTCAATCTAACCTATTCTGTGACAAAGGAATTTCTATTGGTATTGATATGTCATGGAAGGAACTTCTATAGTGACCAACCTATTCTGTTACAGGAGGCTTTGCTTGAGGTGGCGAGTGTCCTTATGAGTCTTAAACGCTGGATCCATGCCCATCAGTTTATGGTGTTGACTTCCATGATTTCCTTCGCGTTGGCTTTCCCCTCCTGTGCCTGTAATCCACATACATTTGTTTACACAGAGCCAGTGTGGGGAGATCTGCCAGCTGGTCAGTTAGCAGGGGCTGGCCAGAGTAACAGGTTTATAGGATTTATGCCTGTGTCCTCCCCTGTGAAATCACTCTTTTTTCTTTTTAAATTCTCACCTGAGGATATGTCCATTGACCCTGAAGGGTGGGGAGAGAAACATTGATCCGTTGCCTCCCTCACACGCCTAGTCCTGGGATCAAACCTGCAACCCTTTGGTTCATGGGACCACGCTCCAACCTAGCCACGAGGCCAGCGCTGGAATCTCTTTCTTACGACAATACAACAGACAGAGACAAGGCAAGGAAACAAAAGAAAAAGTGCACTCAACAAAACGAGTACTTACCCAAAAGGGATAAAATTCCTGTGAGCTGTTTACCATCCCCCCACCCCACCCAAAGGTACTTCTCACCAGCAAGAGAGCCATGAAAAGTCCCCCCAAGACAGAAAGATTCTTTCAATGCAGTAGCAAGCTCTGAGTTGCTCACATCCCAGGAAACCTTCACCGCATGAAGGAGGAATCCCCTGAGGGAAAAAGTCTCGCACAGTAGCAAACTCCTGGCACAGCAGCCACATGCCAACACTGGGGGGCCGTTGCACTCTTTGAGGGGGATCCCCTTCCAATCCCAAATAAAGGCACTGGCCTCAATGTAAAAACTTCCATCGAAAGGGAGGGAGAACCAACTCTGAGAGGGTTTTGTGGTTGGGAAGGTTGCAGTTCGTGGAAGCCACTCACGGTTGCAGGGATGCTGGCCCGTGACAACGAGGCTGCTTCAGCTCCCGCCTCTGACACCTGTTATGTTAACCTAAAAACAAAAGGCCAGGGTGAAAGTCAGCAAGCATGTGTTTGAGATGCAGAGTGGCTATTTAGGAAACACTGTTTTAGACGGAAACCCAGATAGTTTTCTGGTTTAGGGGGTAAAGGCAAGGGGATTTTGAAGAGAAAGGAATGGGGAATAACTGCATTAGTAGAAGGGATTTCTATTGGTGTTGGTAAGTCATGGAGGGAACTTCTATAGTCACAAATAAGCTGAGCTGTTCTTTAGCTACACACAGTGGTACTAATTCTAAAGAATGCCTTTACTTTTCAGTCTGGTCATCAGAAGGCCTGCTTTCCTATTAGCTTTCCGTGTAGTTGTTTGGAATACACTGTTGGTTTGGACCAGTCCAAGGTTATTTTGCCCAGTTTAAACATCCCCAAGATTTGAAGAGCAAGGCAGTTCCTCTGGGATGGCAGCTCTGACTCCATCTTGAAGTGGCTCCATTCATATCATTTTTCATGCCACAGAGGCCCAAGGTCCACACGCATCTGTCTGCCTGCCCACTGTGTGGGTGGGGACAACAGTGTTCTTCCTCCTGTGAAAAGATGCCGGTTACCCCCACGAAGAGGTAGGGACTCTTTGATTAGTTTGTAGTTTGCTACCAGTGGGGATAGGTTTATCGTCAGCCACCCATAGCCTCAAATGCGGTAGCACAAGAGCAAACATTTGGAGAAAGCTGAGGCTCTGCTCTGTTGCCAGGGCTAACTGTTACTATCAGGCTCTGGCCAGCTCCGAAAGCCCAGCTCCTGGCCACAAAGGAAAATTGACACTCACTAAGACAACACAGGTTTTAAAATATGTGTGTTTGAAAAGAACAAGTTGCGATGAATAAAATAACCATTTAATCATGTTGTTTAAATACCTAGGCTGTGTATCCCTTTGAATAAAAGCATAAAAGTGGGAATACGTGCACTTCAGAACTGATGTCCTCAGCTGAGGAGGTTGCTCATCCTTGACTTCAGGTGGTCTCTGCCCCTGCACCATTCCCACGAGCACACTCGCACCTCGACCTGCTCTTAACAGACACAGTAACCCCTCCGGGAAAGAGATTTTGTAGCATGGGTGAACACTTCTCAATGACAAACTTTTGTCCCTAAAGGTACCCATCTTTTAAAGGTCCTCTCTATATATTTGCCTTTTAAAACCATGTCCATGCTACTGTGCACATGTTGTGTTTTATATAAAATGAAGACAAGTTATTTCGTATACCGATTTTTTTACTATTCCAGTCTTGAAAACAAATCACTAGCACTGATCACAGTGAGGCATGGAAGTTAGCCCAGGAACTTCCTGGTCTTCTTGCTGGCTCTCTAAGCCTCAACTTTCCCTTCAATCAAATAGTTCTTACCACTAGGACTGTAGTAAGGATTAAGTGTGATAATCCCTCCCAAAGGGAGCATAGGAGTGGTAGGGCACTCCTACCACTCCTGCACTGGTATGGCAGGAATCTCTAGGTATCTTTGATTCCCCAAAACTCAGCACAGCTCCTGGAACCTTTTAAGGAATTGACTGAATATTTGTTGGAATAAGAACTCTTTTGAGTTTCTGTCTTTCAGGAATCCATGTAAATTTTTTGCATTAGTATACATAAAAGAAAATTAGGAAGGTAAAATACAAGCTCCTCCCCTCATTTCATCATTGCAAGCCAAAAAGTAAACAGTGTTCTGAATAGTCCACTGTTTTAAATCACCCGTAAGGCCAGTCATCAGTTGTCCAGAGTGCCCCCTGCATTCCCCTCTCAGACCCAACACTTCTCTCCAGGAAGGTCAAAACCTGAGCAGGATTTTATCAGTGGTACTTTTTCTAGTTTCAGTCAGTGGGCTATGGTTATGTACGATATTAACTTTTGGAAAGCTGAGTGAAGGGTGCAGCTAAACATTTTTTACCGTTGTTTGCAACTTAATTTTAAGTTTGAAATAATTTCAAGCTGAAAAAGTTGTTTTTTTAATTTAAAAAAAGATCAAAGCCTAAAGTTTTACAACAGATACCTCCTTCTCTTGGGTTAAGTCTCTGCTATACCTTAATTATTATACCAAATTAAACCTTAAAATGAAGGTGCTGAATGAAGTTAGTAGTGGGCAAAGGCGTTATGCTGAACCTTTGCTGTCATGTACGATACACTTTGATATGAATGAGTTAATAAGAAAAACGGCTCCTTGAATGCTGATTGAAGACAAAGATAGGCAAGAAATGTTATTATCTTGGGAAAGCTGGAGTAGGGAGGGAGAGAGAAGGACATTGTGATTAGCAATATTAAGACAAATTTATCAGAGCACAATATTATTAAATACTTATTTGCTTTTTTTTATAGCTGCCGCTTCGGGCTGCACTCTGGCCTCTAAATGAGCCCTTATGGTGCCTGAGAACTTCTCCCCTTTTACTAACTACTTGTTCATTGCAATTGGTTGTTCAACGCCTGTCTTGTCCCATTGATAGTAGTTCCAGCTTGCGGAGAGGCACGTGAAAAAGGAACCTCCTGTCTGCTTCAGCACAGCATTCCCGACACCTGGCACGTGCTTAGTACTCATTACGACTTAATTAATGAATGCTAAGCACTAAGCTAGGCCCTTTCACATCTATGGATAGCACCTCATTTCATTCTCACGGCAACCTTGTGAAATAGACATTCGTCACCATTTTACAGATGAGGAAACTGTGACTTGAAGCGCCTAGGTAACTGCCCAAGATCACTCCGTTTGCGAACTTCAGAATCCAGGCTATGTTCACCCCAACACTCTGGCTCTAATTAGTATGCGTGCTGTCCCTAGACTTTACTTCCTGTTTGTTCCACCACTGGGTTCCTGCTGGTGTGAGGGACCTGAATTGACCAGCATCCCGATTTCTTGGTGTCAAAGAGCAAAAGAAGAAAATACTGTATTTACCTTGGTAGAGAACGGTGGGGGTCTAGGTGGGTCTGGTTAAAGACCTGAGTAATGTGGGTGCCGTCTTCTGAAGTAGCACAGGGAGGAAACGGGACCAGGTGTGGGGCGAGA
Organism: Macrotus californicus; assembly: GCA_007922815.1. Taxonomy (NCBI): domain Eukaryota; kingdom Metazoa; phylum Chordata; class Mammalia; order Chiroptera; family Phyllostomidae; genus Macrotus; species Macrotus californicus. The sequence goes on from VMDR010018926.1 coordinate 5,905, forward strand.
GTGTGTGCTCAGCCCCGCCGTGGTTCAGAAAAGCAGGGTGTGTGGGGGCCGAAAGCGTTCGTCTTCCTTCCTTTCCAAAAATGTTCTCATGCTAAACAATTCAAGTATTCATAAGCATAAATATTATATATAAAGCGAAAGTTGTCCTTATCTCCAGAGATAACCACTGTAATAGAAGGATATACCTATATTCTTCTCCATGTTTTTTCTATGTATGCTCATTTTTTACAAATCAATGAATACTTATAGAAAGCGAGATAAATGGGATCATACTGTACATCTTCTGTAATTGACCCTCTTTCTCTACTAAATAATCTATTGCTTTAGTTTTTTTGTGGCTTTGAAACAAATTACCATACATTTATCAACATGATTTATTATTTCATGGTTCTGTAGGTCAGAAGTCAGGACATGGCATGGTTGGGTTCTCTGTTCAAGGTTTGAAATCAAACCAAATCAGGCTGAAATCAAAGTTTCAGCCAGGCTGAATCCTCTGGAGGCTCTGGGGAAAAAATCCACCTCCAAGCTCATTCAGGGCATTGACAGAATCAAGGTCCTCGTGGTGGTGGGACTCAGGCACCTGTTTCCTTGCTGGCTATTGTTCCCAGAGGCCATCCATATCTCTTGCCACCGGGCCTCCTCCTCCTGCAAAGCCAGCAGTGGAGAGTCTCCCTCCGAGTGAATCCCTCTCACACTTCTAGTGTCTTGTGCCAGTCCCTTTTAAGGGCTTAGCTCATTATGTTAGGTCCACTGAAGATAATCTATCTTAAACTCAACTGATTGGGGACCTCAATCACACCTGCAAAATCCCTTCACAGCAGCACCTATGTTAGCACATGACTGGACAACCAGGAGGAATTTTGTGTACAAGGCAGGGGGAGCGGGAATCTGGGGTCAGCTTATAATCCTACCACAGATATCATGGTTTACCTTTCTACTTCCCTAACTATAAAACGATGTCATTCAATTTAATAACTACACAGTCTTTCGCTGTATGATATGTTATAATTTAAACAAATCCCCTATTAGTGGATATTTTACTACTTCCGGCTATTTGCCTTTTAAAAATGCACACTAAACATTTCAGTTCTTAAATGCTTATGCACCTGTGTACTTCTGTAAGTTAGCATCCCGGAAGGACTGGGTTGGCCAAAAAGTCCATTAGGTTTGTTTCTGTACAATGGCTCTAGTAGTGCTTAGTTGTCTTTTAACTTCATTGGAAACGGTTTTGTTACATTGTATTGTGACAGCTGTCATATCAGCATGCAATTTTTAAAAAACTCATCAAAATTGGTGAATTTTTGTGCAGCCATTTTAGTATTAAAGATGAAAGAAGATACAAGATTTTTGGCATAGTATGCTTTATTATTTCAGAAAAGGTAAAAACACAACTGAAATGCAAAAAAAAGATTTGTGCAGTGTATGGAGAAGGCGCTGTGACTGATCGAACATGTCAAAAGTGGTTTGCAAAGTTTTTTGATACTATTGACATTTTGGCCAAGTAATTCTTTGCTGTGGGGCTGTCTCATGCACTGGAAGATGTTTAGCAGCACCCCTGGCCTCTACCCACTAGAAACCAATAGTGGGAGATAGCTGGCGTACTCAAAATATCCAGATCAATAAAGTTATTGGTGAAAATGAAAAATCTGTCTTTTATTTTAAGGGAAAAAACAATACAGACTTTTTGGCCACTGCAATAGAACTGCAGGGTACAAGGGTTTACACCTTTGATAGATACTTCCAAATTGCTCTCCAAAATGAGAATATCAATTTATATCCCTGATGACATTATATAAAAATGGAAGTCGCTAATTCTCACATTTAAATTCCCTCCAAAGGCTGTTGCATCAGGAGGCTGAACGTGTAATGGTTTAAGGGCATGGACTCGCAGTCTGGCTGGCTGGCTGCCAGTCCCAGCTCTTCGGTTTCCTAACTGCATGACTTAGAAAAGGTGGCTGAGCCTTGGTTTCTGCATCTCTAAAATGAGGATGTGGGGGTGGGTGAAAAAGGTGACGGGGCCCTGGCTGGTGTGGCTCAGTGGATTGAGTGCTGGCCTGAGAACCAAAGGTGTCACAGGTTCGATTCCCAACAGGGCATATGCCTGGGTTACAGGCCAGGTCCCCAGTAGGGGGTGGGCAAGGGACAACCACACATTGATGTTTCTTTCCCTCTCTTTCTCTCTCCTTTCCCCTCTCTCTAAGAATAAATAAATAAAATCTTTTTTAAAAAAGGTGAAGGGATTAAACAAAAAATAAAAACCCCCTCATCGACACAGACAACAAACAGTATGGTGATTACCAGAGGGAAAGAAGGGTGGGGGGAGGCAGAAGAGGGTAAGGGGGGGATAAATGGTGGTGGAAGGAGACTAGACTTGGGGTGGTGAACACACAGTACAGTACACAGGTGCTGTAGTATAGAATTGCACACCTGAAACCTATATAATCTTATATAGTACAACCTTCTGCAATGTCACCCTCATAAATTCAATTAAAAAGTATAAACGAATAAACAAATAAAATGAGGATGATAATAATGACATTTCTTCATAGCAGTTATCAGTTGCTGTGTAACAAATTACTCTACAACTTAGTGACTTAAAACACACCTTTATTGTCTCATCACTTCTGTCTGTGGGTTGGGAACCTGGGGCATCCTCCCTGGGTGTTCAGTCAGTGTCTCTCACCACTGCAGTCACCATGGGGCCAGGGCCACGGTCATCGCAAGGTGTGGCTGGAGGAGGAGCTGCTTCTGAGTGAACTCACATGGTCCTAGTGGTCTTCGGGTCCTCTGCCTCTTGGCTGGAGACATCAGTTTATTGCCATGTGGGTGTCTTCCTAGGACAGCCTACAACATGACACCTGTTTCCTCCCAAAGTGAGTAAGATGGAAGCCGCAGTATTTTTGTAACCTAATCTTGAAAGTGACATCCCATCTCTCTGCTGCGTTCTAGTCATTAGAAGCAAGTCACTAAATCCAGCCTACACTTAGGGTGAGGGTGTGACACAGGGTGTGAACATCAGCAGGCAAGTGTCATTGGGGTCATCTCAGAGGCTTACTAAGCCTAGGCCTGAAGGCAAGGGAATGGTACCCAGAACTTGGAGAGGGGAGCATCAGTTTTAGGGGAGGGTCACTGGCAGCAGTTGTGACCTTCAGAAGAAAGGTGCCAAGCAGGGTGAGACTAGAGGAATACATACTCCGACTTCTCTCCTCTCCTGCCTCTCACCTGTGCACGTCACCATGCTGCCTGTGGCTCGGGTCAGCCCCCCACTGGGCTGACAGGCGAAGGAAAAATGTCCAGCATAAGCAGAAATAGCTGTTCACTAATATTTCCTGGGGACATGACACCATGGTCCCTTTACATAAAAGGAACTGAGAAACAGTTGATCCTGAGTGTCCAGCATAGGGGTTGGGGAGGGTTGACAGTAGGAGCACAATTTCAGGGAGTTTATGGTGCCTCTCGAGCAGCTTCCATCTGGGCCAGTGACGGAGGTACAGGGGTTTAAAGTCACCCCTGGCAGGTGGGTCCGGAGTAAATATGCAGGAAGCCGATGTGGGATGCAGGTTTTATTTGTCTGGGGAATGGCCTCATGACACGAAAGGCATTTGCTCTGCTTGCTCAGTCCAATGACTCCGACTGATGATTAAACTTTGTTTCATTGGTCAGGTGCCAGCGCAGGTACCTGCAAAGACCTTCGGGGCTTCCAGAGACCCAAGGTTTTCCAAACGTCATTCTCCCCCCAGAGCAAGGTCCAGAGCCTTGCTCCGGTAAGACAAGGCCGTGCAGCTGGAGGGGAGAAACCTTAATACCATGACCAGGAAATGGGGCAAACCCAGGACTCAGGGAGGGCCTTTCCCTTCCCAGTGTCTGCATCCACAGGAAGTGCCTGTGGAAGTCTGGGTGTGTTTGAACAGTTGTTTCCAGGCTTCCAGCTCGCTGAAGTGGAGGGCACTGGGCGGGGGCGGGGAGGGCTGCATTTACTTAATACAGGTTTTGTGGCAAATTTATACTTGTTTTTAAAATGCTTTGTGAAGATGCTATTAAATATGATTGATCTGAAAGACAACTTTTAAAAGGTGATGAGGGCACTTGCTGAAACATCCCAAGGACACTCTGAAGAATGATAATGTGTCACGGATCCAGAAGAGTGCTGAGCTCAACCTTCTGCAATAATGTTTTAAAAATTACAAAAGTAAAATGTATATTAAACAATAAAACATCAAAATTACAATAACAACATTAATGAACCGTAGAATTTATTAGATGGGAGTGGCTATAAAAATCTATAATTTGCCAAGAGCCTGTGTCAAAGTACATAAAGATGTTACTAAACATAAAATGTTTAAAAACTTTAAATGTATATAATTCTTGTTTTCTGTGTTGATAATGGTGGGTAGCAGTATGCTCATTAAAAATATTTAATTGAGCATATCCATTACAGTCTTCTTAGAAAGAATACTTTTAAGTTTTTGTGCCATTAATAAATAAAACACTGTAAAATATTGTTTACCTTTAACTCATTTGCTTTAATTTATATTTTTGTGTATATTTAATAATGTTTATAATGGACTGTTGCAGTAATACATGATTATAATCTATAAATCAATTATCAATTTATTTGGGGGGTGTGTACATCCTCAAACATTTTCATTGCTACTGTGCACCTTCAAAAGACTTGGAGCTTTCTGGACGAATGCTCTCCCATGAAGAAGGCAAACTTCCTGAGGCTCCTCAGTGAGTCCCAGTGAGGCAGGGCTGGAGGGCGAATTGCCAGTTGCTTTCCTGGGGGCTGAAGCAGCACCCTCGAGTGTGAAGCCAAGGAAGACGGAGCAGCAGTCATGGTGAGGGGCTGGGGGCCTCGGTTGATGTGAAGAACATGGAAGAACCAGAGTATTCGTGACCTGACTAAGTGACATACAAGCCCCAGAGGCAGGTGTGGAGCCCTGGAAAGCCAGGTCCTCAGGCAGGAGGAAAGAGAACACCAGCTCAACCTGGCCTTTAATAAACAAGGTAAGTGATGGTGGGCACGGGGAGGCCAGCAAGGCTTTAAAATGGATAGATGTCATCAGAAAGGTCAGGTCTGGCGTCACCGTGGGGCCTGTCAAGACCTGGAATCTCCAGCTCCGCATCAGGGGTCACTGGAGTGACAAACCTGCATGGGCTGGCCCTGAGGGAGTGGACTCAGAGGAATCTGAGGGGCCGCTGAGGCTGGTGAAGCTTGTGGGGTCAGTGGGGCCACCCAGGGCTGGCCAGCTGGGGTGGAAGGAAACAGCTCCAGGCTTCCAGAATGAAATCAGGAAATGAAATGGCCACTTCCTGGCCTGTGGGGGGAGCACTCCTGGGGCCTCCCCAGTTGGACAAAACCCCATAGGCAGCCTCTCCCTAACCCTGAAATCCCGAGTTCCTCTGATGTTGCCCCATCAGGTAATGTGGTGGTTTCCCAAGTGTCTGGACGATGGAAGTCTCTCTTTATTCACAGCCTGCAGAGCACCAGATATGTAAAGCAGACCAGGGCCCAGCTGCCCTGGGGGTGGGGGTGGGGGTGGGGGACAGCAAAGCCTCCAGGGTTGGAACTCGGACGTCTATCCATGCTTGCTCTTCCCAAATGGTCCCCAAGGCATGATTTGAGAAACGATGGAGAAGCAAGTCCAATCCTCTTGAGGTGGCATTCGGGGACTCCTTTGACATTACCCCTATTTTATTCTCCCATCCCATCTTTGGCCACCCCTGGCCTTGCACTTTATGCCCCAGAGCATAGAACGCGTCAGCTCTTTCGTGCCTCCATGCTTTTTCTCATTCTCTTCTTTCTGCTTGGGGTGCCCATCCACTTACCACCGCTGGTTCATCTTTAGAGTCCACCCTTGACAGCATCTCCTCCGAGAAGCCCTTTGGGTTTCCAGGGAGTAAATCCTTGAGGTGCCTACCTATGAGAATTTACCTCTCTGCTGAAATTCTTCTGTGTCTGTTATACTCCCTAAGCTGTATCTCTCCCAAGGGCAGAAATCTTTTGAATCTCTGAGTTCATTTCCATTCCCAGCACCTGGCTCAACTGATGCAATTGTTTAAATATTATCAGTTTGGAATGCAAAGGATCTTTCCTGGAAAGCAGGTTTGAGAAAAGATGGGAGGAATGTACAATAAGGGAGGGGCTGAGTGGGGGGAGAGGGGGAGAAGCTGAGGACGAAGGGGAGGGTGGGGCAGGAAAATAACTGTGCTGCTGTTGCTTAGTGTCACTGGAAGTTCACATGGGGCCTTGGGCTTGACGCACCTGGCGCTGACGCACCTGGCGCGGCTACAGCTGATTGAATGCGTGATAAGTAGCCCTGGGAAGATGCACTGTGGTCTGCAGTGGAGAGGCCTTTCAGGAGCCCAGGAGGCTTCTGAGAACTTGCCTGAGACTGAGGGCCTCTGGGGACTCTAACCAGCACAGTGGACCTCACAAAGAGAGACAGCTGAGCTAGGAAAGTTAGTTCAAGTCCCTGGGGGATGAAGATGGACTGGTTAAGGACGCCCTCAGATCTGTCTGAAGGAAGAAATTTCTTCCTGGAATCGTTTGCTCACGGTTAGGGAGGGGGAGATGGGAAAGACATGGGATTTTTGTGTTATGAGAACCAGATGGTTTCCAGGCCTTGCTTTGAAACACTGAACAGGCGCCACCTTGGTGCTCTCCACCTTCACAACGAGTTAGCGTCGCTCCCACTGCCTCCTTCCCAGGCACGTTGCCACTTGCTGGCTTTGTGACCTTGGCCAAGTCCTTTACGTTCTCTAGGCCTCAGTTTTCTCCTATGTAAAATGGGGACATCAATTGTCTCCTACTTCATTTAATCAATGAGATGATCCATGGAAAGTGCTTAATGCAGGGCCTGATATAAAGTAAATGCTTAATAGCCCTGGCTGGTGTGGCTCAGCGGATTGAGTGCCAGCCTGCAAACCAAAAGGTTGCCAGTCAGGGCACATGCCTGGGTTGTGGGCCAGATCCCCAGTGGGGGCGCATGAGAGGCAACCACACATTGATGTTTCTCTCCCTTCCTCTCTCTCTAAAAATAAGTAAAATCTTTATTTTTAAAAGGTTTTTTTAAGTATTTTTTATTTTTAGAGAGAGGGGAAAGGAGAGAAACATCAATGTATGGTTGCCTCTCACACGCCTCCCCACTGGGGACCTGGCCCTGACTGGGAATCAGACTGGCAAGCCTTTGGTTCGTAGGCTGGCACTCAATCCACTGAGCCACACCAGCCAGGGCAATAAATAAAATCTTTAAAAAAATAAAGTAAGCGCTTAATAAAAATTGGCTGAAATGATGACTGCTGATACCCTGAGCCATTTGGGAAAGTTAAATGGAGGATAAAAGGTAGTCAAACTATCCAGAAGCATAAAGCCTTGCCACTCAAAGCGTGACCCTGGGCCAGCAGCTTTGGCATCTTGTGGGCACTTGTTAGTGGGCTCAGAGGTGTTCCTGCCCTACAGGAGCTCACTGCCTCTTGCTGCCCAACTGACAGGTGCAGGAACTCCCTGGGCTAGAACCCTTACACACAAAGTGGGGGGAGCAGGCTGGGCCGGGAGAATGCATCAGCCTGACCTCTCCCCAGGTGGCTCACCTGATTCTCCACTGGACCCATGACAGTCGGACCCCTGTCTACCTCACCAGCAAGTTTGTGGGGTAGCTAGTGTTTTGCCTGCCACATAACGAGTGTGTATTCCCGGGGTGCAGTGAGGATAGATAAAAGATAGGTGAATGTTGTAGTTACAAACATGACGACCCAAGGGGGAGCCCTTCCCTGTCCTCTGTCCGTCCTGGGCCCGCTAAACTGCACTGCTGGGACTGAGAGAGGACAACTGTGTTAGGCCCTTCTCGGTGTTGCCTCTCACACCTCTGCTCACAGTTCCTCTGGGTAACTCTGGCGTCCCCACAAGAAGTGTGTTCTTTTAGGGATGAACAGTCTCCCCAAGCCCCAGGTGGGTTCTTTCTGTGAGGCTAGCAGACAACCTTTCATCTGCTTCCAGCCAAACTGAGCGGGGGGTGGAATCCCATGGCTTGGAGAAGAAATTGTGCACAGTTTTGATTCCAAGTCCAGAAGGAAGCGAATGTGACTCTTCAAGGGGCTGGGTCCCTGTGGAAGTCGGGGACTTCTGTTTGTGCCATCTTCACAGCTTCCCTCCTCAGAGGGACAGTGTCCAGCCGAGAGGAGCTTCGAGGGGCCAGACCTGTGCCAGATTCCTGGCACTGCTGCTTCCTTGCTTCCTGCATGACTTCATGCTAATATTTATTTCTCCTGAGAATCGATGGCCTTGTCTGCAAAATGAAGATAATAAAAACTCCTTCATAGAGTTATCATGGGATTAACATTAAAATGGAAGATGCATAAATATCCAAAATGACACAACTGAGAGCATCAGTGGGGGTGCTATCCATCATTGCCCCTGGGCCTCTGTGAGACCATGGTGTCCCTGACAAAGCGGCTCCCACGGGCTCCCTAATTAAAGGGCACGAGCTAGGTGCACTGTGAGTGATAGTATCACACTTATTGTTACATCTGCTTAACATAGGATTGCCAGTTTTAGCAAAGAGATTGTCTGAAATATTGCATGAAATGTACTTGTACTAAAATATGTTTTGTTTATCTGAAATTCAAGTTTAACTGGATATACTTTATCTGGCAACTCTTGTTTATGAACATTGGGTCACAGGAGGTTCAATTATAAAGGGAAAACTCTGTTACAACAAATGCCACGAAAGACATTGCCTACCATAAACAAACTGTTGCACTGGAATTTTTTCTCCCCAGTAGTAACCGGGGTTATTTCGAAGTTGGCCTCAGAAGTAGGGAAGAGGAACCGGATGAGGATGAGGGACAGTGGTGGAAGGGGTGGAGAGGCCAAGAAGCCAGAGGGCAAGGTGACTAAGAGATCTGCTGAGGAACGAAGGGACACACTCTTAGACCCTTCCAGGGCTTGGCGGGTTACTGAAGAGATTAAAGGCAGCATGGCCCCTGTGGGGGGAAGATGAAGAGCAGATTGGACAGCCAAGAGTCCAGGTGAAGGGTTGCGTTCTCAATGCCCTGAAGAAACAACTGAGAGCCTTTCCCCTTGCTAGTGAGTCTGGAGCGGGAGGAAGAGAAAGCCAACCTCAGCCCCTTCCTGGAGTCAGATGGCTTGCCTGTGTGGAGATGATTGGTAGAACAGGCTGTTTGGAAGGCTTTTGTACAAAGCAAAGCAGGAGACCCCCACCCGCTTTTACTCTGTGCTGTTTACCTGGTGGTCGGGAGGAGAGAGAGACCCTGCTCCCAGCAAATGGGGTCAATTCCTTTGTCTCTCTTTCCCATCCTCCCCCTGCCCACCCGCTATGCAAGGCCGTCCCACACACTCCCCTACTGCCGGAACAACCAAACCATGTACTTGGTCCAAGCAGCTGGAGAAAGTGGAGGGTAGACATGAGGGCACACACCTGACACCTGTCTTCTACCCTCGCCTGGGAGTTTGGCATCCCCTGGCGTCCACTCTCGCTTCTGTTCCTGGGAATGTGAGGTCTTGGTCATTAGCACATACTAGAAGGCAAACCTGAGTGAGGGAATTAGCAAATGAAAAGAAACTCGAATCCAAAGGAGGGAAAAGGTGAGCAGAAGATGGGTGTCAGGTGTGAGCCTTCGTGTCCACCCTCCACATTCTTTCCCCAATTTCTTGATCCAAGTGTGCAGTCTGGAACTTGAGTTTAAATGTATTCAATAGAAAAAACTTCTTTATTCTGAGATGGTGACCTTCCTACTTTTTGATATTGAAATGTCATGTTTTTTGATAAATGAAGTTCATAATAAATGATAATTTTTAAAACTGCACAGTTAGCAAAATAAGATTTTTGGCAACCTCATATCAGTGAAAAATGTTTTTAGGAATATTTCATGTGAAATCCCCAAATCTGAGAAGCACCGATTTAGAACCTCGGCCATCCAGGTGGCTCCGTCAGAGTAGGTTCACATGCAGGCCCCTGGCACGGAGACTGCAGGGCACACTGCTGCAACCCAGCGGCCCTCCACGGCCGGCGGAAGGCGGTGGAGCAAACTCTTTCTGCCACAGTGGAGTCCAGGATGAAATAATTCTTACCTTCCAGTGGTGGCCTCATCACACCACAGACACTGGTGAGAAACATTCAACCCTCACCTGACGGCAACACAACAAGGGCTTATGCCATCTTTGAGAGTTCTATGAGCAGAGCAGCTGAAATACAATTCTCTATAAGAGCCTGGTTTTAATTAGCTCGGGAGCCCTGTTGCTTTTTGTTTTGGTTTTGTTAAATTAAATTGAACAAATACGCATTTGGATACCAACTGGACAAATGCAGCTCAAGGAGCTGTGGGAAAACCGAGACTGGGCCAGATGAGGCTGCTGCTTCCACAGAAGCTGCGGTCCCTCGGGGGGAAAAGACGAGGAAATGACTGATAATGGAGAAGGTGGAGATGACTCAGTCCCAGGGGCTGGGGGGAGGGAGAAAGGAGGCAGTTCGGAGGAGGCAGAGGTCACAGGTGACAGGGACCAAGAAAAACATTCTGAGAGAGGTGGCGTTTAGATGGACCAGACCATGTGGGCAACCGGGAGACGGCGACTGTGTGATCACCCTGATATCCCTAAAAACTGGCACCCAGTAAGTGCTCAATATGTGTTTGAGGAATTAACTAAATAAATACTAATGGCAGTGCATGTGCCAGTTAAAATAGTTTCTAAGCACAATGCTTCTCTTAGACTGAAAGCATTTGGGGAAAGCTCTTAGTTAAAGCAAGTTTTATGTGTATTAAGGGATGCTTTCCCACACTTTAATTCAGTGGCTGCAGTACTACTTTTCAGCACAAGAGGGAGCTGCTGTCCAGTTTATGTAACTGAAATAATATTTCTTTAGGTTTGCTCATTCCTTCCCAAATTAAATGTAGTATATTGAGCCCTTTAACCATCTTCCCCCCAAATAACCCATCAACCAAAAATATCCTATTATAATACAGTACAATTATCTTTCAAAAATCTTTTTGGAACTTCTGGCCAAGATGGAGGCGTAGGTAGATACACTGTGCCTCCTTGTACAACCAAAAGAAGGACAACAACAAATTTCAGAACAAAAAACAACCAGAACTGACAGAAAATTGAACTGTATGGAAGTCCAACAACTAAGGAGTTAAAGAAGAAACACTCACCCAAACCGGTAGGAGGGGTGGAGACGGGCAGCCAGGGTGGAGAGGACTCACAGCAAGGTGACAGTTGGCAGACCAGGCCATCCCACACCCATGTGTGTATAAACCAGGAGGAACAACTGGGGAGCGAGACAGACCCTGTAACCCAGAGTTCCAGCGCGGGGAAGTAAAGCCTCAAACCTCTGATTGAAAACACCTGTGGGACCTGAGGCGGTGGCAGTGGGAGAAATTCTCAGCCTCAGAGGAGAGCTTGTTGGAGAGACCCACAGGGTCCTAGAATGTACACAAGCCCACCCACTCAGGAATCAGCACCAGAAGGGCCCAATTTGCTTGTGGGTAGCGGGGGAAGCAGCATTGTTCCCTCTCAGACCCTCCCCCACATACAGCATCACAACTCAGCAACGTGGGTTGCCCCACCCTGGTGAACACCTAAGGCTCCGCCCCTTACTACGTAACCAGTTCGCCAAGACAAAAAAAAAATGACCCAAATGAAAGAAGAGATACAACTAAGCGACGAAGAGATAGCCAACCTATCAGATGCACAGTTCAAAACACTGGTAATCAGGATGCTCACAGAATTGGTTGAATTTGGTCACAAATTAGATGAACAAATGAAGGCTATGCTAAGTGAAATAAAGAAAAATGTACAGGGAACCAACAGTGATGGGAAGGAAACCAGGACTCAAATCAATGGTGTAGATCAGAAGGAAGAAAAAAACATTCAACCAGAACACAATGAAGAAACAAGAATTTAAAAAAATGAGGAGAGGCTTAGGAACCTTCAGGACGTCTTTAAACGTTCCAATATCCGAGTCATAGGGGTGCCAGAAGGAGAAGAGGAAGAACAAGAAATTGAAAACTTATTTGAACAAATAATGAAGGAGAACTTCCCCAACCTGGCAAAGGAAATAGACTTCCAGGGAGTCCAGGAAGCTCAGAGAGTCCCAAACAAGTTGGACCCAAGGAGGAACACACCAAGACACATCATAATTACATTACCCAAGATGAAAGATAAAGAGAGAATCTTAAAAGCAGCAAGAGAAAAGGAGACAGTAACCTACAAAGGAGTTCCCATAGACTGTCAGCTGATTTCTCCAAAGAAACCTTTCAGGCAAGAAGGGGCTGGAAAGAGGTATTCCAAGTCCTGAAAGGCAAGGACCTACATCCAAGATTATTCTCTCCAGCAAAGCTATCATTTAGAATGGAAGGGCAGATGAAGTGCTTCCCAGATAAGGTCAAGTTCAAGGAGCTCATCCTCATCAAGCCCTTATTATATGAAATGTTAAAGGAACTTATCTAAGAAAAAGAAGATAAAAAATAGGAACAGTAAAATAACAACAAACTCATAGTTATTAACAACTGAACCTAAAACAAAAACAAAAACAAACAAAGCAAACAACTAGAACAGGAACAGAATCACAGAAATGGAGATCACATGAAGGGTTATCATCAGGGAAGTGGGTGGGGAGAGAGGGGGAAAAGGTATAGGGAATAAGAAGTATAAATGGTAGGTAGAAGATAGACAGGGGGAGGTTAAGAATAGTATAGGAAATGTAGAAGCCAAAGAACTTACATATATGACCCAGGGACACGAACTAAAGAGGGGGAATGTGGATGGGAGGGGGTGTGCAGGGTGGAGGGGAATAAAGGGGGGAAAATGGGACAACTGTAATAGCATAAT
>VMDR010018927.1:0-18757 GCA_007922815.1 Macrotus californicus
TGTCCTCAAACTTTAAACATGTGCCCACTGTACTTCTGAAACTAATATGCTAAATCTTCTAAAAGCGTTCTGATGTAAAAAGGAAAATAATAATGGTGGGATGATTTGTTTTTTTCTGTCACCTTGTGGAATAAGAAAGAAGAGATCCAGACTACATTTGATATACACAATGATCAATTGTGGAGAGGAACTTAAAGAAACAGGGTATCTACATGGCCTTCCATTTCTCAGTGAAGATGCAATAGCTGTGCTTTAGCGACAAGTTCTCCCTATTATATTCCACTTTTGTCCGTACTTCCCCAAATGCCATCCTTTTAGCCAAAATGGCCCACCTTAGGGTGAAGGCCATTCCCAACTCCAAGGTCACTTCCAGGGCAACCAGAACCTCCCATGGAAGCTGCTGACACGGTCACTGTATTTTATGTTTGTGTTAAAAAGCATTTATTCCTAAATATAAAACATTACTATATTTTTAAATATATATACATTTCAGAAGACAAGTAAGCATTTGGAACTTAGTATTTCTAACAATCAGAGCCATGAAAACAAAGTATAAACAAAAAATGTCTAACATTTAAGCAAGGTCGAATATGAGTCTTACTTCAGGATAAGAGAACACAGACATCTACTTTGGGGGTGATGGTGGACTGCAAGGGGAGTTACCAGGTAAGAGCAACCAGAAACTCTGTTTTAGGACCTCAAGATGCTACCAACCTTGCCCCACGAATGTTTTCCTGACCCCTCTCCTGGGCAGCATTCTCCCCTGAATTCTCACATCTCCTATTGGGCTTCTGCTTCTCTTTGGGCATTTACACTTCACATATTCACTTGCTCACCCCACCAACTGAGTACATGTGCCTTGAGTATGATGAGACTGTGTGCTGGGGGCTCTGCTAGGCTCTGGGATGAGCCCCAATCCTGCACTCATGGATCACAGAGCCTGATGGGAGAGAGACAGACTAAGTATCTAGAGCAAGTGTAAAACTGCAGCTCTGGACCCCGTATCAGGGAGGATCATGCTCATCTCACCTTCCTTGTACTTTTGCTGAAGGTGGGACCAGTGTTCAGCTCCTCTTGACTCTGTACGTTGAGGTGCTTATTAGCACAGGGCCTTGTAAAGTCCCCTCAGAGTTCAAGTGAGCTGCAGCAGTCTAGCAGACTGAGTGGCCTTCCTCAGACACTTCCGACCCTCAGCCCTGCAGCACCGAGTTCTTCAGGCCGAACAAAATTAAAGGAGTGCTAAGAACAGCAATGCTTCATCTATCTGGCATCATCAAGGAGGGTATCTACATTAATCAATTTTATACATTATTGATGTTCACCTCCTTAAGTGTCAAAACTTCTTGTTCTTTTTACCATTTTTACATCTCTTTTCCTTTCTTATAGCTAATGCTATACAGTTTCATACATAATCAATTAACTGTCGTGTCACCCAGTGTTTATTAGTTGGCATCCCTGCTACCAGCACAACTTTAAACCACTCCCTGACACCTCCACTACTCCACCTCTCCCCACTGTTGCAGCTTAATCGGGAGCCCATGACCCACGAAGTAAAAGGCTACGTTTAGTGCTGAGCTATCTCCAGGACGCACTGTCACTTTTCATGTAGGTCCAAGGCAGTCCTTCCCCAGGGAGCACAAAGATGGTTCTATTGTAGATTCCATGCATAGTATATCGTTCCAACTTGGAACACGCAGTTTACCAGGAACTTCAGTCCCCAGTCATTCTGAATAAAACTGAACTCAATTGGAAATCCAATGAAAATTGACATTAACTTCCAAAGCTTTGTCAGGGTGTTGGGAGACACACCACAAAGCAGTCAAAGCAAATACTGTCTTTCTGGGAAAGAGTTGTGCTGGAAGTCACGCAGGCCGCACACATCTCTGCAGAGTTGGTCCCACACAGCACCTGGCAGGTGCTATGCACGCTGGGTCTGCCCTCCTTTCCAGCGTTTCCTTGTGCAGTGCAGGACAGGATAAAGCTGGACACCCTGGCCTCAGTGGTAGGCCTCCCATCAAGCAACCAAACTCTCCAACAGGTTTTCTTTAGAAGCCAAACGACTCAGGAGGGGGCAACACTATATTACCCAGAAGAGCAAGGACTACACTATTCTGAACAAACACACCACCAATGACTGTCTGGTCCTTAAATCAGGGACAAACGAGCCTACTGCTCTGTCCCTACAGCCATGAAGGTTCTACTGCCTCCTCTGCTCCCCACCCCCCACCACTGTCTGTCAAAAGAGGTATCTCAGAATCTCTGAACAGCCCTCACAGCCTGTTCAACGAACACTTAACAGAGCACCGCAGAAGCTACTCTTTATGAGTAGAAGTTCTAAGGAGGTAGAGTTGGACTCAATATTATGAAGGGAGGTGCTGAAAACAATCAGAGGTGCCTAAAATTAGAACAAATAGCCAGGCCAGGCAATGAGCCAGTGGAGGTATTCAAGCAACAGGATGGAGGGCTGATGACCAAACACTGTCAACAGGACCACGCTGCAGGACTACATGGGTTCAATTTGGCTCTGGGGCTGACCCTACAGAATCCATCTGACAGTCCTTGTGGGTTTCTGAGTCAGGAAACCCATGGTTTCCTCCAGATAACTCAAATCTTCTAAAACAGCTCCAGGAGAGATACCCAATCCCTTCAAGGCATTAAAGGCATCTCAGCTGTTCATGTGCATACCAATCATCTGGGAATTTGTTAAAAAGGCCCATTCTAATAGAGAGAGCCTGGGATGGGCTCCAGTGTCTGCACTTCTAACAAGCCCCCTGGGAGTGCCCGTGTATCAGGTCTGAGGACTATACCTGGAGTAGGAAAAAACCTCACTGATGAGGAAACATGAGTGCTAACAGGGAATTTGGTCATGTGTCCACACAGCTCTGACTCCATGTCACACTGTGAACTGAATTTACTGGGAGTCAGATGTCAGGACTGACATTAGGATTAGATAGACTCTTTGAAAAGTCCTAATTATTCAATAAAATCTGATTATCTCTATAAAGGATGGATAGTTTGAAATCACTGATTACAGAATCTCTAGAAAACAGAAAACCAAAAATCTCAACAACGTAGCCCAAAAAGGTAACCAATGGTCTGGGTTTCATTTCAAAGAACATCAGGTTAGCTCCACAGGTAATTCCAGCAGTTCCCTCAATAGAGACATCAATGAGAGAAGTCGGATAGTGGAATGTGTACACCAGGTAAGGTGAGCAACTGTGGGAAACCCTGCCTAGAAAGTACACAGACTTGGTGACACGGGGCATATGCTCCATGGGCCGACACAGTTGGGTCTCAGTCCTCAGAGGTCCTCACCTCAATACAAATAGTCCCCTTTCTCCTTGAATTACATTGCTTGCACAGGAACTTCTGAGTCCTACCAGATCTTGCCCTTATAGGTACATTAGCTGTGATGACACTGTTCATGCTTCTAAAATGTTTTTCTATTGTTACTTGATTGAAATTCGGCTCCATCAAGCCTCACCCTCTAGCAAACACCGACCCTCTCCTCAAGGACTGCTAACACCAGTGACTTATTTCTACCTTGTTCCTTCAGGTGATACTGCAGTCACATCATTTTAATGTAGATATTCTGATTCTGGAAGCCAACTTTAAGGTACTAGAAGGTTGAATCCACATTTCTTCTCTATTGCCTAAACCCAGTGTTCACACGTGGTAAGCACGATTTGCTTTGAGCAGAGTTGAAAAATACCAACAAACATTTATAGAAAACGTATCGCTGAACCTTCCTCATCATACCAAACTCTTCTATCTGTAATCACGAAACTGTTAGAGCCAAAAGAATATACTCCAAGTTGAGACCTAACTTGAAAAGCATTAAAAAAATTTTAGAATAAGCACTTTCATTTCTTTCATGAAAAATTACCAAAACTTTGCAAAAAGTTTGTATTATAAAATCACCCTGGTAACACCTTACATTATGACTAGTAGAAACACTGTGGTTTACCACTTCACAGAGCACACACCAGATTAATTGTCACAACAGCTAGGCAGTTATAAGGATGTTTGAAAAAAAAAAAAAAAAAAACCACATGTTTCTTTTCTTTTCTTAAATAGAAACCACATAAGTGTTTCTTAAAAAGAGAAATCACAAAAGTTTACAATTGTCATAGCAATACAAAAGGTCCCAGAAAAGCCACACCCCAAATTAAAAGTTCAGAATGAAGTCTTAAGCCGTTATTCACAGAATACTGTACAACTAACTACAAACTTAAAAAGCCTATTACTGAAATGCACCCTAAAACAGAAGAAATTGTAACCATCACAATATACTAGTTTAAAAAATGGCTTTATACTAACTTGGGGGGAAAACAGACTGCATTGTACTAGAACTACTATTCTAAATACCTTATTTAGAAGATGCAGATTCCTAGGCTTTCACTTTATGTAAGAGATGTCCTGAAAAATTATATTAGTTGAAATTTTGGTCAACCAAAAAATAATTTAACTCATTTTGGAAAGTGACTTTGAAAGAAAACTTAGTAGGGCTCCTTCTATAGAGAGGGAGGGAGAATAACAGGCCCATGACCCCAAGATGTCTCTCCTACATGACATGGACACTGCTGAGCAGAGTCAGCTCACCAGGCCTCTTCTCAGAAGGGAGGTGAGCTGGACTTAAAGGAAAAGCACACGGGTCATCACCCGTGCTCTACTCCCTGACACTTAAGAACAACATGCTTTTCCATCTTTCCTTGTGCCAGGCGGAAACAACCAGAAAGAAAAGCAGCACATACTCTTCAGGTAGGGGTGGGGTCTTGAGGAAGATGGTCAAGAAGAATGAGAGTGATGAACACAGAGCCACAAACAGGGGGGGGTGGCAAGAGGGCACAGACAAGATGGAGAAAGATGAGAAAGACTGCTGTGCTCAAAGTCACAGGGAGCAGCTCCACCCAGACCCAGAGGGGTGACATGGTATCGAAGGAAACGTCCTATCTGTCCAAAATGAGGGACACATCCAAAGACCACAGTTTTACCTCTAAAACGACAGGGAAGGACTTGATATTGGGAAGAGATGCGCATCTTTTCGCTGCTCTGATGCCTACAGGGAACCCCTGGAAGCCACAGGCAAGCCTCCTGCGCAGGGATCACTGCTTAATCGATCGATCAGCTAAAGGCTACAGAGATGACTCCAAAGACGACAAAACGATGGCAATGATCAGAATGAGGCCAGTCTGCGGCGGAGACTCTCATCTGCGCTGAATAAACTGTTAGTTATGCAACCAGGACTGGGAACAGCAGCTCCATGGAGGACGGAAACCTCACAAATGTCAACATGTGGGATTCTATACTGACTTGGCCTGACTGACTTGTCTATGGCACAGACCCCAAACTTACTTTAGGATCAAGGGTTTCCAATTCCAAAAGAAGTGTCCCTTGCCCTACCCCCAAAGTCGCTGCAATTACAGTGGCGACACTGAAACCCTCAAATACTGAATATCTGTCAAGAAACAGGAAGAGTGGTCACAATGGTGATAATCCTCTTCCACGGCTCCGCTGCGCTAATTCCAGTGCAGGGGGTGGAGGTGGCTGGGAATGAAACTCCCAAAGCACCACGCCCACTGAGCACACTGAGACTGTCTGCTTGTTAAAGTCTGCTTTCACTTCATCCTTTTCCACTGTATGTCTCCACTTGCTACTATACTTTGTGGTTAATAATTTCTGCCCTACTTCTTACCTATGCTTCTGTATTCTCTTCAGAAATAGCTTATTTTCTCATCTCCAAGCTTCTCTACCCCCAATGCTCACTTACTTTGTTGGTTTCGCTTGTCACTGGCATTTTTCAAAGGGAGGCAAACAGGACAGTCATGTCGTGTGCAGTTCTTCCAATGAGAGATGATTTGTCGTGAAGATGCACAATGGGCAACTATGACCAGAAAAACAACGAGATGTTATTTTTCTATCCAAATCGTCACACTTTCAATTACACCTAAATTATAATGCCAGGTTCCATAAGAAAATGGTAACAAGTGTAACCATAACACAGTACAGGCAGTCCTCAACTTACAAACAGGCAGTTTTCCAAAAAGTTTGTAAGTTGACTGTTGAGAATTCCAAAGAAAAACTTCCCATAGAAGCAATGTTATGAATGATGGTGATTAAGATTCAGCCCACAAAACAAAACAAAACAAAAATAAAACAAAAGCTATTTAACCTGAAGTACTGAACAACTGGAAGGAAAGGTACAGTAAATAATTCTGCAATGTCATTATTTAAAATAAAAATGTTATATTATATTTCAAGATGAAACCATCCAAAAACTATAGCTGAAGAAATACAGATAGAGAAGAAAATGAGAAGTCTGTGGAGATTCTGAAGGGGGCCCCTGGACACTTTTCAAAGCACTTCAGAGGATAATTAACCCTGGTCACTCAGTCTTTATCTCCATTTCCATACTAAGGCATTGCCATTTCTTTCTAAAGGACTGGCATAACCCTCTTCGGCTTTTCCATCAAGGGTTATGCTGTGGACTAACAAATGTCACAAAGTGAGATAGGCAGGTAGGGAGAGCTTCTCCCCAAGGTTTATGAGCACAAGAAAGAAAAGAAGGAAAGAAGATAAAATTTAGAGGAAAGTAGTTAGTAAGAAACACTTTCTTCTGTAGAATCGA
Organism: Macrotus californicus; assembly: GCA_007922815.1. Classification (NCBI taxonomy): domain Eukaryota; kingdom Metazoa; phylum Chordata; class Mammalia; order Chiroptera; family Phyllostomidae; genus Macrotus; species Macrotus californicus. The sequence goes on from VMDR010018927.1 coordinate 6,629, forward strand.
GGGGTCTGTGGTAAAAGAGGGGAAAGGGGGGTCACATGATGTGCCTAAGTCACCACCTCAAGGGGAAGGAGGAGGTGGCAGAGATGATGTGGTGCGCTCAGTCCCCCAGGTCACAAACAGTCACCCAATACCCTGATTAGCTTCAAGAGGAAAGTGTGGAGGAGCAAGGCCGTGAGCCCTGGCAGCCTGAACACGTGACACAGCTGCAAGAGAGATGCTTCGGGTTCAGGGAAGGGTGTGTGCATGCAGATATGTGTGCTACAATGCCCAAAAGAAAACCATGATCTAGACATTTAAAATTAAGGACGACTGTGCCGAAGAAATGACAAGAGTCTTCTGTGAGAGCCCTGGCCGGCATGGCTCGGTTCGGCACCATCCTACAGAGGGCACATGCTTGGGTTTCGGGAACAGTCCCCAGCTGGGGTGCATGCAAGAAGCAACCGATCAGTGTTTCACTCTTACATCAATGCTTCTCTCCTTCCCTTTCTCCCTACCTTCTCCTGCTCTCTAAACAAATACATAAAATCTTTTTTTTTTAAAAAGAAGTCTTCTATAACAGAGGAAAGAGGAAAAGAAGAAATGCAGGGCACAGCCTCATCCAGTAGAAGGTCACAGAATATTATTATAAAGCCAAATCGCCTTTCCCCCTAGCAGTGAAGTGTTCCGGTGGCATCTGAATGGATGGTATATGGAGATGCAGGTTACGGGAACCCTATAATAAGAAAGCTGCCTAAGAACAAGAAGGACAAATTTCTCCTAAGATCTGTCAATAGGATTTCAGAAAATGGCACTTACCTTGACAGGCTTTCCCAGCCTGACAATGGGTCATGTGATTCAGAACATTTTTCATGGTTCGACAATGTGGGAGAGAGCAGGCTCGAACCTCTCCATTTGCTTGTTCTCGTCTCTGACATTTATGAGCATGAAGCAGTAGAACCAGCTGCTGCTGTATCAGTTTGCGTTTTTCAGGATCTGCAGTGGGGCCCGTTGCAATTGCTTGTGTAGGTACAATTCCCACTGATGTCTGCATCTGAGACTAAAATAAAACAAATTAATAAACACCTTAATAATCTTTCAGAGTTCCAATTCATGCTATGAATTATTTTTCAAACTAATGCTAAAACCAATGGATAATACTGGCACAGAGAGAAGGCAGCTGGGTGTGGTTCTCTTTAACTCATCAGAGAATTTAAGGACGATAAAGAAGCAAAGAAATAAAGCAGCCAAGAAGCAAGGCTGATTAAAGTTCACTTGTGTACGATTATCTCACAAGGAGAAAGTGATGCTTATTCTTACCGGTGCGAGGGGTGACCCCCAAAAACCTAGAATTATCTTATGGAGGGTGGGCCCCTTATAGTGCAGACTCCCCCTGCTAGGTGAGTGTTCTAGGAACCCATCTTTATCAGTGCACTACATAGCATTGTTGTGAGAGGCTGCATTCAGCCTCAGTGAATTTTTTTGAAGACTCTTTCAAAGCCTTTGCCCATTTCATGATGGGTGATTTATGAGAACACCTGCCCACACCGCACTGAGTTCTCAAGAACAGCATGACCCCCTTGCCCTACCTTCCCTATTCATCAAATTTCACCTGAGCAACTTTTTTTTGTTTCCCCGGATGAAAAAAGTCCTCAAAGGGAAGTGTTTACCAATGTGGAAGAGTCAAAAAATGGCAGAAGCACTAAAAGGCATCAAAATTGGTGAGTTCAAAAAGTGTTTTAAGCAGTGGTAAAAATGTCTCGATAGGTGCATTGCATCAAGTGGAGAGTACTTTGAAGGTGACTGAAGTTTAAACATGTAAGAATAAATACACAATTTTTTATAAAGAAATTCCAAGTTTTTTTCCTGGGTGCCTGCTCACAGTAACCTAAACACAACTCACTCTACAATATATACAAATTATGAAAAGCTGTGTATTATATTAAGTTAAACCATATAAACTGCTGTTTTTGTAGGCCCAAATGGCCAAACACTGACAATTTTATGTGGTTCAATTTAACTGAAAAATGTCTGATGGAGAAGAATCAGAGCCACCTTCTGGGTTTCATTATTTTGTGACCAGAAGGACAACACCTGCAGTATTCACGATCTGTTCTAAAAGACTAATATGACACTTATTCTTAATACGACCATCCAGCATAATTGTTAATGCTTATGAAATGCATTTCCTTCCATTAAAATTTCCACTCAGACATCTGATAGTATTTTCAAAAAATATCTGATGATCTGCTAAAGATACAGAAATAGTTTAGTTGCTTTCAACCCTTAAAGAGAACGAGCCAGACCAATTGTGCCTCTAAACTGCAAAGAAAATGGAAAAGGTGACCTATGGAGTCTGCTTATTCTTTACAAACTGCAGCCAACATTCCTCAGATGCTCTTCAGAACTCCGATGTTCTGACACTCCCAACTTGGTTTTACAACATTCACTGTCTCCTCTGAAGTACACCACCACTCTGACTTTTCAAATGAAGAATTAAAACCATATACTTGCAATTAGGAGGGAAAAAAACTATTAAAAATATTCCTTAATGAACCAAAGCTCATTTTTAAAGTTACAGGGTTTTCTGGTTTGGTTCTAGCTTTATGAGAACTCAAAAAATAAGCATGTTGAAAAGTCACATGGCTTTAATCAGGATCAAAACTCTTGGAAACCAAACTAAGGTCTGAGGCAAAAGCAAAGTCCTAGCTGGGAAGTAGAGCTTGCTGACTGGAGTAGTAGTTACCTAAGACAAAAGAGTCTCTTTTTCTTACATTAATTTCCCCCTGATTATAAAAGTAATGTAGACAATTTGGAAAGCAACACAATTACTAAGAAAATAACACCTGAATCCCAATATCCAGGAGTCTACTATTAAAGTGCTGATAGGTTTTTCCTCTTCCAGTCTTTTTTTCTGTGAACATGCATATATATGAACCATAGTCCTCTATTATATATGACCAGTATTTGTATCTGGCTTGTTATTTACTCCAGGTTCTGTCTATATGGTATGACAGCAGGATTTACAATGAATGTATGGCTGGGTATAAACTGTAACCTCCCTCCTCCTTTTCTTACAATTTAAAATAAAGCTTCCATATGTAGAGAGCTTTTGACTATGCTCCCAACAGCATTCAGTATTGATGTTAAAAGGCTCCTCCTTCTTCAGCTTTATTTTCATGAAAGAAAAAAAAAAGCCCCATCAGAAACTAATAGGAATGGACACACAGAATGTGAGAAGTCTAAGATGATCCTTGTTTAGGTTTCTTTTGCATTTACAAAAATTTCAAACATAGGAAAGCAGAGAGGAAACGATACCTTAACAAAATGACTGATAATTCTTTAATATTTGCTGATACCTAAGTCCACACACAAATTTTTCTAGTTGTCTCCCCCCCTCCAAAAAAAGATTTTTACACCTAGTTTGCACAAATCAGGACCCAATTTAAGGCCCACACCCTACAGTTGATTGTTGTTTCCTCCTTTCCTTTATTCTCCTTTCCCTCACCAGAGCAGGTTTTCATTGCTTTTGCAGGGGGGGGGGGGGGGGGGGGGGGGGGGGGGGGGGGGGGGGGGGGGGGGCAGCGTAGGGGGAAAAGGGGGTGGAGAGAAACATCAATGTGAGAAACAAACATAGATTGGGTGCCTTCGTGTATGCGCCCAGACTGAGGATGGAGCCTGCACCCAGGTATGTGCCCTGACCTGGAATCTAACCCACAACTTTTTGGTCTACAGGACCATGTTCCAACCAACTGAGCCATACTGGTCAGGGCACCACCTTTATTTTCTAATGATAGTGACCTGAAGAGACCAAGCCTGCTGTTTCTTAAAATATAGCAATGCTATAAACAAAATAAATAGAAATCATATTCAAAAATCAAGTAAAAAATTCTAATCTTGCAATTACATTATAAACAGCTTGTTTTTAAGCCATTAAAAGTTAACACATTGTTCCTCATTTGGGATATTCTTATTAGCATCTTCTGAACTATACATGACCACATGCTGAAACTTCAACATGTAGAAACAGCGTGTTTGGAAACCATATAGCACATTCAAAATGTTGTCTACTATCTGTCTATCTGTAGATGTTTGATGAGCTCCACACACTGTTTACACGTGTCTCAAAAGTAAACTGAAGGATGAAGCTGAATCAACAGCAAAATGGAACAGAAGACATGCCTCGCGGCCCTGTGTTTGGCCCTCTCCATATAAACCTGTATATTTGTGCAGCATGAGTCCAGTTTGTAAAGTGCTTACAAACATGGGGTACACTGAACTTCCTCCTCTCTCAAACTGGTGCTCAATGAGATGAGAGGGTTGTATGAACTATTAGTGGCCTGAAATCTACATCAGAGGCATCCTCAAACTGTACAGACTTCCCCACTGCTCAGGTGGGCACTGAGAATAAAAGAAAAGTGCTTAGACAAGAACCTATTTAAAAATACAGAACAGAACTGCAGCATTGAAAACACCCACAAAAGTAGAGCATAGATTTTATGCGATTGTTTGAAAAACAGTAAGAATAAAGGGAGAAATCTCTCTTGCCAGATACACAAGCTATAAAGCTGCAGATTTCTTTATACAAGTCTAAAAAAAAAAAACATGTACATTGATTCTTGTATCACCATAAAATATAAAATTAAACACCAGATGAATTAGAATGCATAAAAATAGATGGGAACAATTAAAAGTATTAGAAAAAATAAAGAACATTTTTAGAATGAAGATAAAAAACTTCTTAACATAAAGACAGAAGATTAAGATTTGAAAAAGGGGAAAACCGTTGGAAAAATGGTTGTTTTTGAGAAATGGAAATAGTAAGTCAAAAGTCAGGACCATTCTTAAAGCTCCTGATACACAGGGTGGGGCCAAAGCAGGTTCACAGTTATGAGTACACGAAACATAGTTTGTTCTTGTGTTATGATTTACTGTGCTATTTTCCATACAAACAACCGTAAACCTACTCTGGCCCCACCCTGTGTGCTGCCAAGTTGTTTTCCAGAAAGGTTGCAGCACTTACATATAAAACGTCCTACACCTCGGTGACAAGAAAACTCAGTGGAGGGAACAGTTTTTTCAACTAATGGTGATGAAAAGGACAAGACAACTGAATATGCACATGAAAAAAAAGGAGGGTGAACCCCTTCTTCACATCAGACTCAAAATTAACTCAAAATGAATGAAAGATCTAGATGTGAGAGCTAAAACTATTCAAATGTTTAGAGAAGATAATAGTGAATCTTCATGACCTTGGATCAGGCAACAGATTCTTAGGCATGTCACCAAAAGCACAAACAACAAGAAAAAATAAACTGAACATCGTTAAAATTGAAAACTGTTATGTCTCAAAGGATACTATGGATAAAAAGTGAGAGACAACCCTAAGAATTAGAGAAAATATTTGCAAATCCTGTATGTGATAAGGGACTTACATCTAAAACATACAACGAACTCTTACAGTTCAATGATAAAAAGAGAAATAATCTAATTAAAAACTGACAGGAGATGTCAACAGACACTTTCCCAGAGAAGATATACAATTGGTCAATAAGCACATGAAATAATGCTCAACACCATTAGCCATCAAGGAAATGCAAATCAGAATCACAATGAGATACCACTTTGCACCTACCAGGACAGCTACAGCAAAAAAAAGACAGTAACAAGTTTTGGGTAGCATGTGAAAAAACTGGAAGTCTTATACAATTCTGGAATGTCAAACTAAGCAGCCCCTTTGGAAAAACAGTCTGGCAGTTCGTCACAAGGTTACACCTTGAGTTACCATATGACCCAGCAATTACCCTCCTAAGTGTATACCCAAGAGAATGGAAAACATACGTTTATACAAAAATGTGTATACGAATGTTTGTAGCCTCATTAGTCACAACAGCCAAAAAGTGGAAACAACTAAAAACGCCATCAACCGATACACATGCTACATAGGCTTTGAAAACATTGTGCTGAGTCAGCAACTTCCACCAGTGTGCCACAACAGGCATACTGCTGTGCCACGAGAACTTTTAAAACATGCAATACCTGACCATTTAATCAGGGGCACTGACCTCTGTTCCCTTAGGTTGTCAAGTAAATTAAAAAAGACAACAGCCAATTCAACAACAGCAATCCAGTGTGAATGAACCAAATTATACCTATTTTTGCCATACTGGCAAAAAAATGTATTTTTTGGTGTGTCACAGAATTTTAGTAATTAGTTTATGTGTGCCATGAAATGAAAAAGGTTGTCTAATCTCATTTCCATAAAATGTCCAGAGTAGGTAAATGTATAGGGACAGAAAACAGATTAGTGGTTGCTTCCAGCTGGGGAATCAGGGGAAATGGAGAGTAACCATTAATGGTACAGGATTTCATTTTGGAGTGACGGAAATGTTCTAACATTGACTGGTGATGATGGCTGCACAATGTACTACATACCACTGAACTGTATACTTTAAAGGGGAGAATTCTATATGACTATGCCCCCCCCAAAGGCTGTTAAGTTCTAGTTAACCAATCATCAAAGAAATGAAATGAAAACTAAAGGTATTTTTCACCTATCAGTAGGACCAAGATAAAAACATAATGATTGGTATTGATGAGGAGATAGAGAAATATTAATTCTCAGGCACTTTGGTGGTAATGCAATATAGTATGGCTTTGGAAAGCAACATGTATCAAACAGAAAAATGTGCATTTCTGGCCCTGGCTACTGTGGCTCAGTGGATTGAGCAACAGACTGCAAACCAAAGGGTTGCCGGTTTGATTCCCAGTCAGGGCACATGCCTGGGTTGCTGGCCAGGTCTCCAGCATGGAGCGCACGAGAGGCAACCACACATTGATGTTTCTCTCCCTCTTTCTCCTTCCCTTCCTCTCTCTCTAAAATTAAATAAAATATTTTTTAAGAAAGGTATAAATAAGAGGATGAAGGAATCAAAAAAAGAAAAATGTGCATTTCTTCTGACTCAGTAGTTCCACTTCTTATGACCTATTATTAGGGAAGCACTATAAACTAGTGCACTAAAATGCATGTACAAAGATAGGCAATGCACTTTCATTAAATTATTAAAAACTATAAAACTCCTAAATGCATTTCAAAGGTAGACTGATTAAATTATGGCAAGAGACCTAATGAAATAATACACAGTCATGAAAAATAAGGCAGACCTCAAGAGACCCCAGTAACAGCCACGTGGAACAAAATAATGGCCCAGCTGAGGCCTGTCCTACAATGATTGTTATAATAACAACAACAACAACAATAATAATAATAAAAATTAGACCATTGTACTTTCATGAAAAGCTGTCTTTAACATAGTAAGCTAAAAAAGAAAGTTATAGCTGGCTGGTGTAGGTCAGTGGTTTGAGTGCAGGCCTGGGAACCAAAGGGTTGCTGGTTTGACACCCAGTCAGGGCACATGCCTGGGTTGCAGGCCAGGCCCCCTGTAGAGGGTGTGCGAGAGGCAACCACATATTGATGTTTCTCTCCCTTTCTTTCTCCCTCCCTCTCCCAGCTCTCTAAAAATAAGTAAGTAAATAAAATAAAAAATAAAAAAGAAAGTTACAGAATAGTATGATAAGGTCATTCATTTTTTCTTTATTAACTCCATATGTTCGTATCTATTCTTAGAAAAACCCAAATATTATCTGGTGGTTATCTCTGGACAGTGATGGGATCATATTTATAATTATGTGTTGTTTGAACATTTTACAACAAGCATCTACTATTTTTAAAACAAAAAGAAAAACACGCTACTTTTGGGGGAAAAAGAATTCAGAAGAATCAGTAGAAAATGACGAAGAAATAAAGATAAAAAATAAAACTGTAAATATACTAGAGGGTAATAAAGATGAATATTTTGTAATGCAAAGGTGGTTAACACTTCCCTGAAAAAAATATAAAGCAGTGGTTCCTAGAAAATCCCCAGTAAAAACCTCTTCAAATACAGATTTCCCCATTCCTGTCCCAGAAACTATGATTTGAAAATGTAGGGTGGAGCCCAAAGCAGTTCTAATCGCTAAAGTTCCATAGGGGATGCATTATTAATTTTAGTTTTACACTTTTCCCAGATTTTCCAAAATGAACATGCCTTTACTTTTATAGGGAATACGACAGAAACATTTAAAGAAAAGGCCCACAGGCAATTCCAATGCAGTGGTGGGCTGTGCCACTGAGGGAAGTGCAAGAGGGCAGACTATGGGCACTTATACTCCCTGCCAGGACCAACCATGAGAACAAATGTGAAGGCGATCAACAAACAAAAAAAGTACTGAACACATAAGGCAAAGCAAACAATAATGCAGGTATCATTTTTTTCTCTTCCTCTTAGCCAGTCTTTATTTCTCAAGTACTTCATGCCAGGCTCTGTGTTCAGTGCTCATTTAATACCCAACTCCCAAGGGAGGAACTAACTCAGGGCCAGCACCACCTTACAAGAGAAGTAACTGAGGCCCATAGGTGTGCACCTTGCCCAGGTGGTACAACTCAGTGGTGGAGCAGGAGGTCTAGCAGTAGAGCCCCCACCCCTAACCTCTCTGCCACCCACCTTACTTTATAAAGTATCCTAAGAGACTCTAGCAGAAAAACTGGCAAAGGATAGGAACTAAGCAACTCAAAAAAGTAGTATGTATTTCTCTAAACATAAGTACTTTAATTTTTTATCAGTAACAAAAAAATTGCAAATCAAAATAATGAGACACCATCTTCTGCTATCAAAGCTCACAGTGATAAACCTACAGCCTTGGGAGCATCTTGTAATGCTGGTGGATCTGACTTTCGTTGGAAGGCAATATAACAATATTCATCAAAAGTCTTAAGATACCCACTAAGATCCGGAACAAGACAAGGTTGTCCACTTTCACCAGTTCTATTCAACACAGTATTGGAAGTCCTAGCAACAGCAATCAGACAAGAAAAGGAAATAAAAGACATCCAAATTGGTAAAGAGGAAACAACCAGAGCAAGGGACATAAAGGAAAGAATAAACAAATGGGATTTCATCAAAGTAAAAAGCTTCTGCATGGCTAAAGCAAACAGTATTAAAATGAAAAGACAACCAACCACATGGGAAAACATATTTGCCAATGATACCTCAGACAAGAGTTTGATCTCCAAAATATATGAAGAACTCACACAACTCCACTCTAAGAAGACAAGCAATCCAATTAAAAAATGGACAAAGGACTTGAACAGACACTTCTCCAAGGAGGACATACAGAGGGTCCAGAGACATATGAAAAGATGCTCAGTATTGCTAGCCATCAGAGAGATGCAAATTAAAACCACAATTAGATACCATCTCACACCATTGAGAATGGCCATCATAAACAAAGCAACAAACAACAAGTGTTGGAGAGGTTGTGGAGAAAAGGGAACCCTAATGCACTGTTGGTGGGAATACAGACTGGTGCAGCCACTATGGAAAATAGTATGGATTTGCCTCAAAAAACTAAAAATGGAACTGCCTTTTGACCTGGTAATTCCACTGCTAGGATTATATCCTAAGAGCCCTGAAACACCAATTCAAAAGAACCTATGCACCCCAATGTTCACAGCAGCACAATTTATAATAGCCAAGTGCTGGAAGCAACCTAAGTGCCCATCAAAAGGAATGGGTCAGAAAACTATGGTACATTTACACAATGGAATTCAATGCAGCAGAAAGAAAGGAGTTCCCACTGTTGCAACAGCATGGATGGAACTGGAGAGCATTATGATAAGTGAAATAAGCCAGGCAGTGAAAGACAAGTACCATATGATCTCACCTTTAAGAAGAACCTAAGCAACAAAGTGAGCAAGCAAGTAAAATATAACCAAAGACACTGAAACTGAGAACAGGCTGACAGTGACCAGAGGGGAGGGGGAGGGGATGATAAGGGAAAATGGTGAAGGGTTTGCAGGAACGATTATAAAGGACATATGGACAATAACAAGGGGGGGGGCGTGGAAACAGGGGAGGGCTGGGGTGGGGGGAGGCAGAAAACGGTACTTGAACAACAATAAAAAAAATTTTAAAAATAAAAAAAAAAGAATAGTATGGGAAATGGAGAAGCCAAAGAACTTATATGCACAACCCATGGACATGAACTGGGAGGAACTGCTGGAAGGAAGTGGCATACCCAACGGAGAGGGGCAAATGGGGAAAGGTTGGGACAACTGTAACAGCATAATCAATAAAATATACTTTTAAAAAAAGCCTTAAGAATATACATAATATGCATTTCTGGAACTCAAATCAGCTCATATGTAATTCCTAATCATGGAAAGAAAAGGCTAGTAGCATGGTGTGGAAGTCACACTGGTTCAACTGTGACATCCCCCAGCATGTTAGCATTTTGAGCCATGAGTAACAGCAGGTAAATACAAAGACACAGAATCAGCAGCTGCAAGGGTACAGCTCACCCCACTCCCCTATTTGCTAGATTTGGCCACACGCTCTTTGTATGTGTCATTTGTCACCCTAGCTCAACTGTCATTTATCCAAGTCCATCAAATGATTTTGAAAGGCAAATATTGTATTTCTGTGGTATTCCTTAATTTTTTAAAGGAATCTAACATGTACTTTTTTATTTATTAGGGTTGCTGTTGTTACATGGTTTTGAATAATCAGCACCAACCCCATTTTTCTATATGCCCTGTACTCTATCCTAAGGATATAATTACAGATATGCACAGGAGTACACAGAAGTTTATCTTGGCATTATTCCTAGAAAAATAAGTTATTTTCCATTAAGTGTCCAAGAATAGCTTTTAATATCTGCAAAGGACTCTGGTGCAAACAGTAAGAAGCACAACCTGACCAAGACAGAATGGGATGAAAGAGCTTCCTCCCACCACACAAACCACTGCCCCAAACCCACTTCAGGCTGGAATCTCTATGGACAGCTCTTCAGATCAACCTGGCCCCAAAGTGCACGTGTCTGATGGGAGACAGACCCACACAGCTCTGACACCTGGAAACTTCACTTCTCCCCAGCCTCCAGTTAAAGCTTGAAAAGGACACCAAAGTGAACACCAGGTGGGACAAGAGATTGCTCTGCAATATTTGCTTGTTCTGATTCCCCCAGAAGGGCCCTAGAACAGCTGGGTACACAAAGCTTTGGAGTCATAAAATAAAGGAAATACTCATTAAACACATACAGCTATCAAACTGGGAAGAAGAGATAATCACCTTAGGGATGATAAGGATCAACGGTAAGAAACATAGCTGTTTTAGATGGAAGGAATGCTTGTTTTTTTTTTCTTTTTCTTTGGTGTTTATTGTTTAAAAAAAAAAACGCCTTACAACTTAAGATTTAAACTCAACAGAAAAATAACTTAAAATTATTTTAAGATGGATCAAAATGATTTCTAAGTAATCTTCCCAATCAGAACGCTGTGATCTGACCCTGGAAAACAAGAGTCTGAGTCAAAAAGGAAAACTCAGTGGGTGAGATGGACGGCAAAGGAGGGGGGCTGGTAAGTGAACAGACCTCACCCCTCAGCTCTACACCCTGCCTCAAGATCATTCCTTCTCAACTGGAGAGCTGGTCTGCCAAAAAGGAATGAGTGGTTACCTGCTACTGCACAAAGAAAGCCTACAAGACAGAAGGTGCTGGATTAATCCCAAGAGCCAAGGTGATGGGCCAACCAGACCAGCAGGTCTCAAGTGAGTTAAGGGGTCTTAAAAGGCATCAAACCCACTGACCAAATGACCAGTTCAAAAGAATTACCAATTAATTAATAAAACTTTTAAGGAATATTCTTGAATACCACCAATATTTAAAGACATATTCTTCAAAAATATTTATTATAGTTAAGTTTTTGATAACTTGGTAAATTAATCATTTGAGTAACCAATTTGTTTTAGTGACTTGAGCCTTAGGACCATTTCAGAAGACCATGGAAAAGGTAAAGAAGTTAGGGGATCAGGGCTGTGAACAGAAGACCATGGAAATGGAAAAGGTAAAGAAGTTAGGGTGGTCAGGGCTGTGGAAAGATTGCCTTAGTTCCTCAGCCTTCAGATACGAAAAAGTACTGTATTTGTGTCTTTGGTGGTGCTGACTATCCCCACCCAGACCCATTAATGGTACTACATATTAAGTTCTAACAGTCACTTAATTTCTCAGAAATGTCTGATAAACACAGTCCTGGCTGGTGTGGCTCAGTGAATTGAG
>VMDR010018928.1:0-18755 GCA_007922815.1 Macrotus californicus
AGCCTTTGGAGTTCGACTATTTGGGCTTACTTCTTAGCTTTACCATCTAACAGCTATGTAGTATTGAAGATGTTATTTAATCTATTTGTTCCTGTTTCCACACATGTAGAGTAATACGAGTACCTACCTCTTTGGGTTAAGAAGTTTAAATGGGATAATACGTATCAAGTATTTAGAACAGTACCTGGTACATAGTATACACTGGTTAGCAAACTACAGCCCACAGGCCGGCTGCCTGTTTTTATGAAGTTTTACCGAAACACAACCACACCCACTCACACAGGGGTGGCTCTCTTCCCACGACAACAGCATAGTCATGAACAGGAAAGTGTAATGGTATCAGTCTGGAGCCCTAAAGCAGACAGTTGTAAAACTTCCCTTCAGGTTCCTAAAAACAACTTTTTTTTTGGCTAAAAATGATTCTCTCCACTGCCTTTTAAGATCTTTCATTCATATGCTAATTTACCATAATTCTAGTTAGTAGTGTAGTTTTCTACTCAGTTTACTTTTATAATGGTTAAAAGCTCAGCTCCAATAAATGGTGATGAAAGGAGACTTGACTTGGGGAGGTGAACACAAAATACAATATACACATGATGTATTATAGAACTGTACCCCTAAACCTGTAAAATTTTATTAACCAATATTGCCCCAATAAATTCAATTAAAAAAAATAGTTAAGCTCCACAAGTATACAGACCCAAAGCAAGCTCTACCATTCGTTAACTGGTTCTATGGCCTTGGGAAAGTTACTTAATTTCTCAATCTATTCCCTTATTATAAGAATCCTAATCTCATAGGTTGCTGTACTAAGAGAGATAACTCAGATGAAGTGTTCAATGACTGGTTAACTTTGTCATTTTTATTTTTTTAAATCAACTATTACTTGAATTACACAATCTTGTATTTTAAATGCAAATGAGGGCACAGAATATTTCAAAATATTCTGATTAAAATCCAAAGAAAATAGTCCTGTCTGGGTAGCTGATTTGATTAGAGCATCATCCTAGAACACCAAGATTGTGGGTTTGATCCCTGGTCAGAGCACATACAAGAGTCAACCTTGGCCAGACGGCTCAATTGGTTGGAGCATTGTCCCAAACACCAAAAGGCTGCGGGTTCAATCTCTGGCCAGGGCACACACCTAAGTTATAGATTCAATCCCAGGTCAGGGTGCATGTGGGAGGCAACTGTCAATGTTTCTCTCTCACATCGATGTTTCTCTCTTTATCGCTCCCTTCCTGTCTCTCTAAACTCAATGAAAAACATATCCTCTGGTGAAGAAAAAAAAATCAGCCAATGAATGAGTAATACATGGAACAACAAATTGATGTTTCTCTCTCTAAAACATCAATAAATAAATGAAAAAAAAAGAAAGTAATATCTTCCCAGTCCAGAAAAAAAGAAACAAAAAATTCAAAATAACTGTTTAATTTTATTTTTAAACCTATACATGCTATGTGAGGAACGCTTTCCATCCAACCTATGTTGGGATGTCCATTAAAACACAAACGTGTAACGTAATAGTTTCCAAACTTTTCTTTCATTCATTAATCTGTTCAACAAATAATTATAAAGCAACTCCTTATTGGGCTAGGCACTCTGCTGAGGATAAAGAGTGATTATTAAAGTAGTGTCTGTCACCATGAAGGTTTTAATCTTATAGGGGGATAAGAAATGTCACAACCAACTGTAGTATGTCCTACTGGTAAAGATTATGGAGGTTTTGCCTCAGTACCTTTTTATATTCTTTCCTGAAGATATAAATTTTCCTGCTGATAGGCTGGATTAAAAACGGGAGTTACTCAAGGCTTGGTGCTGAGTCTCTTCTTCTAACTCTCCCTTCTAGCACAAAAAGCGCACACATGCGAGCAATAAGAGAGAAGGATTCTGAAGTCCTGACCACACAAGGTTCCATGCCACCTACTTGGGCTTTTATGTAAAAGAAAAATAAACTTCTAGCCCATTTAAGCCAATGTTCTTTGGGTGTGCGGCTGTTCCGGAGGTGTGGGGCAAAGGCTGGAATTCACTAAAAATGCCCTAAGTATCTACTATATATAGTTGGCACTGAGCTAGGAGCTGGTTAATTAAAAAAGGATAAAACACTGCCTTTGGGTAAACAAAACTGTGAGAAAATGTATCCTGCAAGGAAATCAAAGGAACTACTCTGTCTCCAACACCTCAAACACTGTATACCAAAAAACAGTCATTGTCTTTCCCCATGTGTGGGGTAAGGGGTAGATGGGAAATCTCTGTATCTCCCCTCAATTTTGCTATGAACTTAAAACTGCTCTAAAAAAGAAATAAAGTCTTACTTTTTAAAAAAAGATCCCCCTCCCTCCATACTTTATATTTCTCTAGTGTTCACACTCAAAACCTGAGAGTCATATCTGACTTCTTACTTGCACCAACCCTCGCATCTGACTATTCATCATGTTCTAATAGGAAAATATAATTTGTTTGAAGATTATCCTCTTTAAAGTATGATTTCCAGTAATATCCTGTGTACTTTCAAATAGAGAATACAAATATTTAATTATTTACTATGTACACATTCTCAACTGTTTGTTGTTTTTTAAGAGCAGACACCATGTGTTAATCCATGACACTCAGCCTAGCCCTCAATAAATACTAAAAAACAATCAACAAATGAGGGTCGGTTGAAAGCCTGCTTTGTCATGTGCTCTTAGAAAGACCTATTTTTCACATTCAACTTGCAGTGTAGTAACTTCAGTTAACTCCAACTGCTGTGGTGCTTTTTGGATTTGATATGGTGATAACTAGTACAGATATGAGAGCTAGTTCACAAGAAACTGAGGAAGTCTTTGGGAAGTGGAAGCTTGAGTCTGGCACCTCAGACCACTCAGACATCCTGACGAGCTCCGAGGAAGTCTTTGGGACACACCAAGTGCATGGGTTTGTCAACAGGGTTATAAAAATGGACACTAATAATATCTAATAGAATACTGTAAAGCAACCCACATATTAAAGGCACTAATGAAAAACTAAACCAACCATGGTTCTGAGATTTAACAATTTAAATAAAAGCAAAATCCTTATGATAAATAAATGATTTGTCTTGTTTAATATAATATAAATGTATATTACCCAAACATAGACTTATGCAACATTCCCTCCTCTCTCATTTCAAACTGAGATCATATAATATGATCTTGGGTCACCATCTCTAGCTACAAATGTGAAATTTGAGATAGGAATAAAAATCCCTTTAATATTAACTAAAGTAAGATGTAAAGTGGGAATGAAAATCCGCTGTTACTAATTAGCACTGATTAGAGTTAATTTTACTAGATTAGACATTTACATAACAAAAGATGTGCATCTGCCTCTTTATAAATGGTAATCAATTTGGAAAATACAGCCTATCAATTTCATCTGTGAAACAAGACATCATTCTGCCATGTCAAGTCATTCATTGTAATCACCAGAGGCTCTAGATTAGACTCAAAATGAATCAGGATCCAGTAGCCACCTGTGTTTAATTTTAGACTTTTTTGCCTCAGCTCACAAAGCAGCACCCTTGACTGAGGGGCCCATTATAAATTCCACAGCTGCAGAGGTTAAAATGGTCCAAACAATCCCTCATAGAAACAAGGCAATTTAGACTAGAACAGCATCCTTAAAAGAATAATGTGAGGCATGACAATATGATAAAAAGTAATACTACACTTTTGTAAGAACCTTCTTTAATAAACATTTGGAAGGCATACCTTATTTTCTTTGTATCTACTGAGATCTGCTATGCAGTATTCCTTGAATAATTTATCATAGTATTTCTTTGCAAGTCTCTTCTCCCTAGATTCATAAAAAATACAAATCTTCATTTAGAAATTCAATCATAGTTTGCTATTTGGAAGCAACGGCAAATAAATAACACACGATATAACTATTACTGTTTTAAAACATCTATTACTTACATGTGCATAGAATATCTGAATATTAACTACTACAGTTCTTCTCCAGGGACAAGATCGGGAAGACTTACAGTCAGACACGGGAAAGAGCCCTTCTCTTCACTTTTTACCTTTTGTAATGTCTGGATTTTCAGAACCATTTTCAGGTAGTACTTTTTCCCAAAATATTTGAAAAATTTAAAAAGAAGCACATTACAGGACAACAAACTATTTTTAAAGTTTTTTGAAGACAAAGTCAAGCAATAAGAAGTTGGTTAAAACAGCTAAAAACTACCAAAAGAACCAAACTAGACTCAGTAATCTGAGGAATAATTTTATGTCCTCAGTTCAGAACTGTTCCATGCAGGGCAGGAGGGACAGGATGGAAGCATTCGATGCACTGTGCGTCAGATGGCTAAGATTACCAGTTCATATCTGTTTCATCCTCCTCATTCCACAGGAACCTGTGATTTTCTCGTATAACATCCATGTCCGTCTTGTCATTTTCCCTGGAAAATAAAATGATTTTAGTTTAATGTAAACACAGAATTCATCAAATTCAGGAGGTCAAACAGTTCTGTGATATTTTTGAACACCTGAGTAAAAAATAATACATAAAGACAGTTTTACTTGTATGGATATATGCACATACATTTGTAAAAACTATTTCAGTACTTTTTCAAAAGGCACTGTGAAGAGTGCTACACAGAAGCAACTTAAATGGATAAAAAACCCATCCATTTCTGGCACTGGTTTCAGTTATACACATGGTGCTAAAAAATCAAAATTAGGATGAGAAATCCGAGTAAACATTACATGGAAGAGAAAATGTACGAAAGTAAGTTTCGGAATCTAAAAAAAGTAACGCTACCCTAGTGAGATCTAATTTACAAAAATATATAAAGAGTTTTCCATACCTCATTTTACTACAGCTTCCAAGGAAGACTGAATACGGAAGGGAGTTGAAGGGTATGATTTTCCTAAATACTATAACAGATTGGGGATAGAACAAGGGACTGTTGGGAAGCACAGGCCAAACTGACAGGGAGAGAAGTCTGGGATAGATGACATGGGAGGCTCTCACCATTTGGAAAACTGTTAAGTCAGAGGGAAAAACCCACACAGAACCAAGAGGCTGTGACAAGAAAGGCCTCAAAGATAGGACGCAATTTCACGTGAGGGAAGTATCAGAGTGAGGTTTCTTGTTGGCTCTACCTTTACTTTTATCCTCACCCGCTGACATGCTTACTGACTTTAGAGAGCGGGAGAGCAACATTGATGTGCAAGAGAAACACTCATCAGTTGCCTTTCTCAAGCACCCTGACTGGGGACCGAACCTGCAGCCCAGGCATGTGCCCTAACCGGGAACTGAACGTGGGACCTTTCGGGTTATGGGACAATGTTGCAACCAACTGAGCCACACCAGCCATGGCTGCCCTACCCTTTAAAAGGCAATCCCAAACACTGAGGTTTAAAAAGTTCAAAGATCCTCACAAAACAAAACAAACGAAACAAAACACCCAAAGCTGTGTAATCAGGGACATGTGTATTCCTCACGTAATTGTTATTGACACCGGCTACCTACTGCCAGAGGAATGGGGTTGATGAAAAGCTACGTCGCTGGAAGCCACGGACGGTCTCCCCACCTTACGACACAAAAGGAAGTCAGAACAGAAAGCAGAGGGAGACTACAGAGTCAGAAGACAGAGCAGCAGGGGGTCTTTGAAAGATCTCCACAGCCGCCTCCAATTCTGTGTAAACTTCACGACACTTACCCCAATCGCCTGAAATCTTCTCTTTTGCCACCATAGTATAAAATATAGTCATTTACAAACTTTGTATGCCTCTGATACTGAAATGCAGAAAATCAAGGATTTTACTTGTTCAACAGTTGTGCTATGTCCAAGATACAGTAGTGAGTAGGAATAAAAAGTACAGTATGTCTACTTAGTTTTTTAACATGCAAATATACACTATACATGCTTATAAATTCAAAGACAGAAAAAGGTAAATATTAAACTATTAAGAATGAACATTATAGAGTACAAGGATTTTTACTTTCTACTGAATACTGTTTATATTGTTTTAAACATTTTCCAAGCATACACTACTCATGATAAAATATCTCTCTATCTGGGGAGAAAGTTTCCTCTTCTATTGATGAACTACATATGGCCTCATACCACCACTCATTTTAATTATCACCACATAAAAAGTTATAATTTCTAAAGTTAAAGGTAAGGAGTAGAGTTTACCTTTCATTATTATAAAATATAGTTTGCCTATGCCAGTAATCATAAAGCCTCTAAAAATATAAGATGCAACTTTTATAATATTAAGTCCAAACAACAGGCTTTCAAAAAAAGTAAATATAAGAAATCAGATGTTATTTTTGTAAATTTTCTTTTAATATTCAAAGATCCACAGTCATGTTTATTTTCAGTTAAGTATAACGAGATACATGAGGTTAAAACTTTTTCTCTTGAAAAGTTTAATGGTACTCTCTCCACAAGTGAACATGCGCATGCTAGAACTGACTTCCTCTGTAATACTGTCTGTGACTGTGACCACATCCTATTTTATTAAAGATAGTGACTTAACTGATCACAATATACTCTAACAGAGTATCAAGTCAGAATATACTTCCCAACGTGGAAACAAAACAGTTAACATTTTGGAAAAAAAGAGAAGAGCCAAATAGCCGGACACAGGGGTTCTACCTCTTGGCCTATCACTATCTGGTCATGTGACCACAGCAAGTCACTTAAATCTTTTAGAGCTGAGGTCAGCAAACTTTTTCTGTAAATAGTAAACATGCAGGCCATATGGCCTGTTACAACTGCTCACTCTGCCATTTTAGCATGAAAGTAGGCACAGATTACACCTAAATGAATGAGCGTAGCTGTGGCTCCCAAAACACTTCTTTCTAAAACAGGTGTTGGATGGGACTTTGCTTCCAAGAAGATGGGGTAGACAAAGATGTACTGCTCCCTATTCCTTCCACTAAGAACAGCTAAATCCCTTGGAAATTATACGTTTATTTTTAAAAAAATTGTAAGACTCTGAAAGGTAGAGAGAAGGCATATCAGTTATGGATCTCAGGATCCATGGTAGAATGTGGTGGTGAATTACCTTTTTTGTCTTTTTTTTGGAGAGGGGGAAATGAGAGTGAGAGAGAGAGGGAGAGAACCATCAATGTGTGGTTGCCTCTCACTCACCCCCTCCTGGGGACCTGGCTGCAACCCAGGCTTGTGCCCTAGACTTGAAATAGATCTGGTGACCCTATGGTTCGCAGACTGGCACTCAATTCACTGAGCCACACCAGCCAGGGCCCCTTTTTGCCTTTTTCTTTCTTTTTTTTAGCAATTGTTATAATTATTTAGTAGGGGATTTTAAGTGTATCTACAATGAGAATGCAAGAACAATAGCATATAAATTAAAGGAGACTTTAAAGCAAAAACCATTACTAGAAAGATACAGAAATACTTCAAAATGACAAAAGTTCTTTTTTTTTTTTTTTTAAGATTTTATTTATTTATTTTTAGACAGAGGGGAAGGGAGGGAGAAAGAGAGGGAAAGAAACATCAACGTGTGGTTGCCTCTTACTTGGACCCCACTGGGGACCTGGCCCGCAACCCAGGCATGTGCCCTGACTGGGAATCGAACTGGCGACCCTCTGGTTTGCAGCCCGCGCTCAATCCACTGAGCTACACCAGCCAGGCCAAAAGTTTAAGTTCTTTAGTAAAAGATAATAATTCTACTTTTTTAAAAAATATTTTTTTTGTATTGCTGTTCAAGTACAGTTGCCTTTTTGCCTTTTAAATCCCAGGTTTGGAGGTGAAGAAAGCTGGCAACCTGGAAATACCAAAAAGCACAGGCAAAAAAAAAAGTCCCGAAAGCCTTCTCTAGCTGAATGTCCACGAGAGGCAGTCTAACAAGATAGGTAACTTCTAGACAATAACCACTCCATCCAGCCAAGTACTCCAGAAAAAACTGTCACACCTCTGCTCAGGCCAGAGAAGCAGACCTAGACTCTTACCCTCACCAGGCTTTCAGAGGCCCCAACACCCACAAATGACCAGAGAAGGCAGAGTAGATGTTGAAATGCTGAAGGAACAAGGCACAGATGTAAGCAACTGGGTTAAGAGATAAGAGGAATAAATAAACTGTTGACAAGAAAACATCTATAACTTAAAGTATGAGAAACAGGAACAGAGTGAAACAGATTACTCCAGGTGGGAGGGAGTATACCTAATGGACATTGTCTCCTTCTCCCAATCCTGACCGTTAGGTAACACATACCTAGAAATACTTCAGGTCTTGCTTGGCCTCTCTTTCACTCTCCAACATTCAGTAACATGGAAGGCCGGTGGTAGTGGTCTCTGTAATGAGCCACAGTCTTACCAGGAAGTTGAGATGAGACATGGCTATAGCAGGGAAGCAAGGTATATCGCTTAAAGAGAGCCCAAATCATGCCTGAGAGTTGAAGCCAGAGCAGACAGAACGGTGCACAGACAGACCTACCTTTACTGCAAGTCTTACAAAGACTTCAACTAGCAAAGAACCAGGTAGGAAGAGAATAAGAGTTAAAATGAGACAGAAGATAAGAGCAGTATAAAAATGAGAAATGTTGAGAGCTTGGTAAAAACAGGTTGGAAAAAATATTGGCAAGTTCATGGACTTTGTAACCTATTTACAGAACATTTGGCACGTTTTATTATTTTTTGTCTCTAAATCTTTTTTCATATATTAGTAAAAGAGAACTATACTCAAAAGTGTAAGTGGCAAAATTCCAAATCAATAAAGACTTATCTTTAAAAATAAAATATTAATCTATCTGACTTTACAAGATTTCATGAAATAAAAAAGTAAATTTTAAAAGTCTATTAGTTATTAAAAACCCAGAAGTATAAAAAGGATACAGCATCCATAGCTATGAGATGAAACCTTCTATTTTTTGCTTCTTCCCTGTTAAGACAAATTTTATTTTCAGCAAATTCAAATATCTACATTCTAAGTAATATAATCAAACCCCCAGGTCTCTGAGTTTACAATAACATCTTAAACCCCAAAAAGTAAAGTACATTGAAATACCATACCTATCCAGCAATTCTGCTGCAACCTGTTTATGGACCACCTTTCCATGTTTTTCTTTCTGAAATGGCTTTTGAAGCAGTAAATCATCTTCAACTGTCCTGGTTTATTAAGAAGAAAAACTATTAAAAGAGTTTCTTTTTCTCAAAGAGTTTCCTGTTTCTTTATATTTTCACACCTGGAGCATGTTTTAAACATTTAAGTCTTAAAAAGGAATCACTGATCTTTAGTGAGACATTTTATGTCTCCTATTAAATTGCTTAATTAATATCTTAATTTTATTTTTATACCTACAAAATGGAGAGGATAAACCTGACAAATGTACAAGTCCTGGTGTCTGACCACCTAGGTTCCTGGGTTCAAATTCTGGCTGTCATTCAGTATCTTATTTTTTTCCACTATCTTAATCTTAAATAAAATTAAGTTATTTAAGTTCTTTGTGCCACAACCTCCCTGTTTGTAAAGATACTGAAGCTTCTGTTACTGATAATATGGAACAAGAAGGGCTGACTCTAGATAATATAGACTATAGATAATTAGCCCTAGTTATGTACCTATATATAATCCTAGAGCAGAGAAGACTGTCCAACTAGGTTTGTTCAAATTCTATTCTTACAAAGTAATATTCTTGAATAAAAAATCTTGAAAATGTAAAGTGCCATTAAACATAATTTGTTATAATTATTTCTATTCTATTGGTTACCCATGAAGACCGAATACCCGGCAAAAATGTTCTGTCTCAATTAGTACGCCTAATATATTGTTCTCAGTGTAAAACAATAAACCAATTCTTATAAGTTTGGTTAATCAATCAGTCAACCACTCCTAAATTAATGGATAAAAGCAAGGCTCTAAGCACTAAAAGCTGAAAACCTCACCCTTAAAGACAGTAACTCCACCAAAATGTAGCAGCCTCATTATAAGGCCCAGACTGTATCTGTTGGCAGATCTTGTCCCTTCCAATAGAACCTTCATGAGCTCCTTCCCTTGACCACTTAGCCGGCTTGTTCACAAAACCATAAGAATTGTGCCGTATCACAATTTCATACTCCACACTAACCTCATTTTGAAGTCAAATCCTAGCAAAGGAACCACCAACCAAGCCCTACTTTAGCTACAACATATGCAAGTAAAAAGTCCTTCTCCCCTTTCGGCTTCTGTAAAGACCTCCACAGTATACACATTTCTTATTTTTCACATAATGGTTCTCAAATTTTTGAGTCAATTCCTTAGAGTTTAACGAAGTGAAATCCCTTCACATTGTTGTCTTCACAAACACAATCTGAAAACTTTCAATATTATTTATTTATACCTCATCTCAAACTAGAAAGGATTTTAAGCACAGATCAATAAAAACTTACCTTGTTTTCCTTTTGCCAGGTTCTGCACAGTGTTCGTCATCACTAAAATCAGAGTCATAGCCTCCATGACCGTGCATCTGTAAAGTACAAAGTCAGTTACTTAGCACCTAAGTTGCCCATTGTTCAGGAAACAGAATAGTTCAAAAGTAAGTTGTATTTAAAAGTCACAACAGTTTTAAAGCATAGTGGTGGGTATGTCACTGTCCCTGGACTATCCACACATCTAAAATTTCCATTCACTTTGAAATAACAGACTTAACCTTCAGAAAATGAATAAACATTTTTTACCATTACGCCAACACAGAGCTAGTCTTTGACCTTCTTCCACTCAAAACTAGGTCTAGAAGCCGCCATGTGACTGCATATGAAGTTCAGCAATGCTTCACTTTAACTCTGAGCAGTAACACTTGCTGTGTATAATCATCAACATTGTCCCAGACACTATGCTAGGTCCTTTACAAACAATGCTTCTAATTCTGCAATTTAGAAACTATTATCTCAATTTTAAAGATGAAGAAATCAAGGACAAATGAAGTTAGGTAAATCAATTATATAGAGCAAAGAGGTGGCTAAGCTGATTTACTTGATTCTTAAGCCCATGATTTCACCTACTCCAAACTGCCTCTCTGGAATACACTAACATTTTGATTAGTATATCCCATTAGACTTACTGCATTTGTGGACAGTACACTATTAACTGATGAAAATGTACCTCTTTTTTCAACATGTGGAGATTTTCTTTTTCTTTTAAAAGTTTTTTCTAGGTAAATCACCTTGCCCTTTGGCCTAGTCAACCTTGTTTCATTTTTTTAATTGAAATTCTCAGAAATACTGAAAGATCTCAACTATCACTAAGTTGTGTTGGAAGCAGCTCCTGGTTTCAGCATTATGTTGAATTTGGGACCCACATTAATAGGGGATGGATAGGTCGTCTATTTGATGTCATAAATACCCAGTTCACATGGCTGTAAGAAACCAGGGCAGGTCAAATAATATATTCAATTTTTTTAATTTTTAATATGCACTGCAACAAGCAGAGTGAGAAAAGGAGGTTAAGAACTCCCTAAACTTCACTGCCCTAGACCTAAGACAAAAGATGTTTCTAGTTCTAGGTACCTTGAATAAATTTTATTTCTTTAGGCGTCATTTGCTAAATAAGGTGGCTATCCCAAATAATCCCTAAATCCTATGAGTCTATTATCTTCTACTTTCAAGCATAAGTGTGGGGGTGTATACCTCTCTTCCCTGTCCCACAGAATTCTAGAGGACGGCACCAGCCAAGGTTGGAAGTGAAGGTTATAAGGCTACAGCTCGAACTCTACCCTGGCTTACATCTGTCTTCACCTTAGACACACCTGGATCTCACACCCTCCATCGTGTCAATTCCTTGCTCGACCTGTCACATCTGTTCAAGCCATACCACCCTCTCACTCCTTGTCTTACGACCTCACTTGCACATCTTAATGGGGGATAACCGCTGGGTCCTGCTTAGAGCTATGTTCTGGGACCAGTCCTCCAGAATGCAACTCCTGACCCTGCACATTACATTTGTTTTTCTTTGAGCAGGCTCTACAACCTGTGAGCCTCAGTCTCCCCCTCTACAAAAGGAGGCTACTGGAGAGTACCAGTCTCCTAGGACTGGAAATTGAATTACCACATATAAAGGGTTTTAGAACAGTGTCTGGCACAGTAACATCCCAGAAATGTTAACTCATAGTACCAGCATCATCTTGTTACCTCACATCCCGACACCACCTCTTCCCCGTTTCCCCTTTCCCATTTCTTTTTCCTCGGGCGGCTTATCATCCATCCCATACCCATACCCACACCCATCTCTACTCAGTGGTTGCACTAACATGCTCTCACTCACTTCAGGTTACGAATAAACTGACAAGGGCCAAGAGAAATTAAAGAGACGCCGACTGTCTCCGGAATCTACCAAAATAAAATTTTTTAAAAAGATAATCAACAAGTAGCATATGCGGTACAAGTTCCAGGTCCTTCTACCCGATGCCAAATACACTCGGCCCTTCTCAAAAACCCCTTCCCCGCCTCCCTGCTTTGCCAAGTTCGCCCGCAGAGTCGTCTTTTTCTGCTTTCTCGGCGGCTGCAGCGACGACCCACGGCCTGAACGAGCCGCTGCAGGGCCGGCCCCGTCCGCCGAGGCCGCGCAGCTCCGCCACAGCCAGCGCCGCCACCGCCCGCTCCCCACCTCTCCCTACGGGTCCTCACAGGGCGCTGCTTCCGGTCGGGCTCGGCCGCGCGTCACACTTAAATGTCACCGCCCCCGGGAGTCCCGAATTTGTGCTACAGCCAGAACATTCCCGGGAAACAAAGGCGGCGGAGGAACAAGGCCGGAAGGGGAGGCAGAGGCTGCCTGCTTTCTTCGAAGTCCCTGCCCTCACTTTTTTCTTGGGCCTCTTTCCCTTCCTTTCTCGGGAGCCCGGTATCTAATACTGTGTGGCACTGTTTTAACTCCATACCCCTCATTTGAAAAAAACCCTGCCTGAGTATTACCTGCCGCCCTCTTTCTAGTAACCTTAGTAACGCCTCCTCGGAGCATCTTCGCTGAACAGCTCACTCTCTAATCTGCTTTTCTTCCTTCTCATCTTCCCCCCGCCCCAAACTCAACCCCCGCGCCCAATGAAACCGTTCTCATAATTAGAACAATAATAACTTTCCTTCGTTTTACCACCCACACAATAGATACCATTCCAAATGCAGTGCTGATGGCAGAGCAACTCATACAAAATGTAAGGAAAGGAAGACTAGGGAATAGGGAAGATTTCACAGGGTTGCGGATTCTCTGCAGACAAGCGAGTTAAAAGCCAAAACAGTTCCGAGAGAGAGGGGGAGAGAGGGAGAGAAGAGAAAAGAAGGAAGAAACGCAGGAAAGAAAAGAAATTATTTTACGTTCCACCAGGTTATCATTGTTTTACTTTTTCTACATTACAATGCTTCGTTCTGCTTTGCAGCCTAGTGACTGGGTTAATAATCTCTTGTCTCCCTTTGACTGATACTTGCTATTCATCTTTGCTTCCTCCTCAGTACCCAACACGGTTCCTTGGAAACCACAAGCACTAATTAAATATTTGTCGAATTGAACTGGCACACCACTGACTTTAGAGAAAATCTTGGCACCTAATGCGAACTCATCATTTTACATCTTTTACACTGCACAGTAGATAACAATATCCTCATTGGTTCAAGTTCCCCTTCTGCCTGACAGTAAATTATAGCTCTCTCCTGCTTTATCCAACGCAATGACTGTGGTCTTAAAAATCTGTAAGTTAAATTACTGTAAATTCAATGACTTCAAAATGCAGTCTGATTATACATCAGTGAAAAACGTTTATTCACAAACTTTGAAGCATATAGGAAGCCTCGCAATTTAACAATATACTACATTGAATTATTTTGTTGAGTTCCCTTTTTAGTAAATATCTAAAAAAATATATTTCTTTAACTTATCATCAATAAAATCAAACACACCTGTACCTTGTATGTATTCAATTTACGTTCTAACAATATTTAATGTTTAATAGCATTTTTCTTCCAGTCGTAGTGTATTTTTTGTCTGTTACTTCATTTTACTCTTACAACAAGCCTGTGCTGCTGTGTTATGAGTCCCATTTTGCTTTTGAGAAATAGAAGCACAGAATTTAAAGCCACAGACCTGGTGAGGGGTTTAGAACCAGAAGTACTTCTCTATCTACAAGAGCGCTCTCTCTCTCTCTCTCTCTCTCTCTCTCTCTCTCTCTCTCTCTCTGTAAATTTCAGTCTCTCTTTTTAACTCATAGATTGTGTGGGAAGTAGCTTCTGGTTCTAACATTTTAAGAGTTTCAGATCAGTTGCTACCAGACCATTCAGCTACAGATTTGCATTTTTCCCTTTGAGGCAGCAGTTATTGAAAGAGAGAAAATAGAAAATAATTGTTAAGTATAGGTCACATGATCTGAACTAAAAACAATTAATACAGGGTCAAAAACTACCTGATCAGGAAACCTCAAGTTAGCAAGGACAGCTCAACAACTAAGAAAAACACAAATACTGATATTTATTAAGTGCCTACTTTGGGCAGAGCAGTGTCCTTTGTCATCAGGGTTACAAATACTTAAAAGCCACTCCTTACTCATGAAAGTCGACTAGTAAGAAAGAAAAAATATATAGAATAATAACAACAATTTAGCCTATCATATGTCAAGTGCCTAGTAAATGGCATGAACCTGTGGTTCCCAATCTGTGAAATGTGTTATTTCAATTAATATGAAAATTTAAATGTACACAAAGGCTGTGTATGTATGTGGTGGAGGTGACAGAAGTTGGTCTGCATTCCTCTTCATCACTCTCCCCTCTTTACATTTTTACTGCTTTCCCCAACAAAAAAAGCTGCTCTAGGAAACAGTATGTAAAGAGACACACTTCAAAGTCAGCAAGACCTGCATTTAAGTCAGGTCTGATACTTACTATCTAGGAGATATTGGGGAAGTTATTTAATTCTCTGAGTCTTAATTTCCTTATCTATGAAATGGAGGTCGTAGTAGTAGTATCTATCTAACCAGGGGGTTGAAGAGGTTTAAAATGAAATGATGCAGCTAAAATGCTTAGCATGATGTCTAGTTCATAATAAATATATAATAAATGCTGCTTGAGGAAAGAATCTGATGACAGGCATTCTTTCTTGAGAATAAGTTTAACAATTAACTACTTCTTGAATATGGTCCAGAAATGGATCCATACATATATAATCCCATGATTAATGGCACAGGTTTAAGTATAAACTTTTCAATACATAGTTCTGGGTCAATCGAATAATATGATAAAAAATAATTTTTTTTCCGCCAGGGGCATTAGTTAACTAATTAATTAAAGGTGTATCATTGTAATTGACTATAGTTCTTATAAATTAGACTGTTGAAGAGGGAGTCATCAACAACCTAGAAGTTGGCTGCTTTTTTTTTTATTCTGTTAACAGTATTTGCAGCTTCATCATATAATATGAGAGGTTTAAAAGCAGCCAAACAAAGCTCAAAATAGGAATCATAATTGAAACTTCCATCAAAGTAGTGGAAATATATGCTTTTTAATCTGAATTTCTTGGGGTTTTTTTTGAATTTTATTTTTATTTATTTTTTAAATATATTTTATTGATTATGCTATTACAGTTGTCCCATTTCCCCCGCTTTATTCCCCTCCACCCTGCACACCCCTTCCAGCCCATATTCCCCCTCTTTAGTTCATGTCCATGGATCATATATATAAGTTCTTTGGCTTCTACATTTCCTACACTATTCTTTACCTCTCCCTGTCTATCTTCTACCTACCATTTATGCTTCTTATTCCCTGTACCTTTTCTCCCTCTCTCCCCACCCACTCCCCTGCTGTTAACCCTCCATGTGATCTCCATTTCTGTCATTCTGTTCCTCTTCTAGTTGTTTGCTTAGTTTTTCTTTTTGTTTTAGGTTCAGTTGTTAATAACTGTGAGTTTGTTGTCATTTTACTATTCATATTTTTTATCTTCTTTTTCTTAAATAAGTCCCTTTAACATTTCATATAATAAGGGCTTGGTGATGATGAACTCCTTGAACTTGACCTTATCTGGGAAGCACTTTATCTGCTCTGCTATTCTAAATAATAGCTTTGCTGGACAGAGTCATCTTGGAAGTAGGTCCTTGCCTTTCATGACTTGGAATACTTCTTTACAGGCCCTTCTTGCCTGCAAGGTTTCTTTCGAGAAATCAGCTGATAGTCTAATGGAAACTCCTTTATAGGTAACTGTCTCCTTCTCCCTTGCTGCTTTTAAGATTCTCTCCTTCTCTTTCATTTTGGGTAATGTAATTATGATGTGCCTTGGTGTGTTCCTTCTTGGGTCCAACTTCTTTGGGACTCTCTTGGCTTCCTGGACTTCCTGGAAGTCTATTTCCTTTGCCAGATTGGGGAAGTTCTCCTTCATTATTTTTTCAAATAAGTTTTCAGTTTCTTGGTCTTCCTCTTCTCCTTCTGGCACCCCTATAATTCGGATGTTGGAATGTTTAAAGATGTCCTGGAGATCCCTAAGCCTCTCCTTGGTTTTTTTTTAATTCTTTTTTCTTCATTCTGTTCTGGTTGAATGTGCCTTTCTTTCTTCTGGTCCAAACCATTGATTTGAGTCCTGGTTTCCTTCTCGTCACTGTTGGTTCCCTGTAGATTTTTCTTTATTTCACATAATGCAATCTTCATTGCTGCCCAGGTCTTTTTTATGCTGTTGAAGTACCCAGTGAGTTCCTGGAGCGTCCTGAT
The DNA here is from genome assembly GCA_007922815.1 of Macrotus californicus. NCBI lineage: Eukaryota > Metazoa > Chordata > Mammalia > Chiroptera > Phyllostomidae > Macrotus > Macrotus californicus. The sequence continues at coordinate 16,649 of VMDR010018928.1, forward strand.
TACCAGTGTTTTGAACTGTGCATCTGATAGGTTGGCTATCTCTTCATCACTTAGTTGTATTTTTCTGGAGCTTTAACCTGTACTTTCATTTGGACCATCTTTTTTTTTGTCTTGGTGCACCTGTTACGTGGTAAGGGGCGGAGCCTTAGGTGTTCACCAGGGTGGGGCAACCCATGTCGCTGCGTTGTGACGCTGTTTGTGGGGGAGGGGTCCAGGAGGGAACAGTGCCTCTTGTTCCGCTCTCTGAGGGTTTTCAGTCACTTCCCCTGCTACCCACAAGCAAATTGGGCCTTTCTGGTGCTGATTCCCAGGTGAGTGGGTTTGTGCGTGTTCTAGGACCCTGTGGGTTTCTCCAACGAGCTCTCCTGTGAGGCTGAGAGTTTCTCCCACTGCCGCCACCTGAACTCCCACAGGAGTTTTCAATCAGAGGCTTTGAGGCTTTATTTCCCCACTGGGATCCAGGTTGCATGGTCTGTTTCGCTTCCCAGTTGTTCCACCCAGTTTATCCACACACAAATATGGGACCGCCCAGTCCCTAAGCCACCGCCTTGCCTGGTCTGCCAGCTGCCACCTTGCCCATCCCAGTCCACCAGCCACCGCCTTGCAGAGAGTCCTCTCCACCCGGCTGCCCGTCTCTGCCCCTCTTACCGGTCTGGATGAGTTTCTTCTTTAACTCCTTGGTTGTTGGACTTCCATATAGTTCGATTTTCTGTCAATTGTGGTTGTTTTTTTGTTTTTATTTTTTACTTTATTTTATTTATTTTTTGTTTTTTTGTTTTTAAATTTGCTGTTGTCCTTCTTTTGGTTGTGGGAGGAGGCACAATGTGTCTACCTACGCCTCCATCTTGGCCGGAAGTCCCACAATTTTTCTTATTACATCTTTTTTTTCTTTTCATTCTCCTGTTGGAATAATTTGGTTTTGGTATTTGATTATATATAAATAGAATTTGTGTGAAAAGAAAATTTCTCCATTTTTTAAAATAAGTTTTAATGAGCATTGAAATGTTTTTCATCTGTCACAGTAGACGAATAAGAGCAATTATTTTTTTCTATATTTTTTATTTGAATTGAGCATAGAAGGACTAAGAAAATTTAAACATAAATTTTAAATCATTAGGATTAGAGATGTACTAGCACTTTGGCCTTTATGTATCTTAATTAGCATAATTAAGAAAAATGATACAAGATCAGTGACTGTACAAATTATAAGTGATCCAGTAGACCTGTGTACTTCAGCTGTGTGAATGGTGACACCTTATTATTCATATGCACTAAAGATAGTGGAAGTAGATGGCAGTACTGTGTTGTAGTAACCTTTGTTACTCAGCTGAGGAAAGACTCTCTATTAAAATAATTATGGGAAAACTGAAGAGAATGAACAAATCTATAAAATGAGATGGAATACTACAGGTAATTAAAAAAGAAAGGAGTATACTAAGTTTCAGGTTTAATGGGAGAAATTGTTTTTAGGGTTTTTATTATTGTTGGTAGCCTAAAAAACTGAATTGGCATGTCCTGAAGTTTTCTGTGTGTTGACACTTCCATGACACTCTTCTACTATCATATTTGGTGATAGTATACTTACTTGAATTGTATCTTGCTTGAGTAGTTCATTAAACAGATGGAGTGCAGCCCTGGCCAGGTGACTCTCTTGGTTAGAGAATCATCCCTCCCATGCACCAAAAGGTTGTGGGTTTGATTCCCGGTCAGGGCATATACCTAGCTTGTGGGTTCTATCCCTGGTTGGGGTGCATATGGGAGGCAAATGATCAATGTTTTCCTCTCTCTCAAGTACATAAACCTATCCTTGAGTAAGGATTAAAAAAAAAAAAATGGAGTGCAAATACTGGGGGAAGCAATTCAATGTCAAATAATTTAGTTAATTAAAGGAAAAAAAAATCTGATCTTTTAAAAAAGTAAAAAGCAAACTGATTATTCTGTGTTGTTAATTGTTTATCATTTGATTATGTTTGGTTCATTTAAATCCAGGCTGAAGAAGAAGCCAATGAGATAGAAGCTGAGAGGACTATCGAAGAACCTCTACCTCAAGAGAAGAGGTGAGTAAATGCAATGATGTTAAGTAATAGCTAGAAAGGGAAACGGACAT
>VMDR010018929.1:0-18756 GCA_007922815.1 Macrotus californicus
AGATAAGTCCCTTTAACATTTCATATAATAAGGGCTTGGTGATGATGAACTCCTTGAACTTGACCTTATCTGGGAAGCACTTAACTGGTCCTTCCATTCTAAATGATAGCTTTGCTGGATAGAGTAATCTTCGATGTAGGTCCTTGCCTTTCATGACTTCAAATACTTTTTCCAGCCCCTTCTTGCCTGCAAGGTTTCTTTTCAGAAATCAACTGACAGTCTTATAGAAACTCCTTTGTAGGTCACTGTCTCCTTTTCTCTTGCTGCTTTTAAGATTCTCTTCTTATATTTAATCTTGGGTAATATAATTATGATGTGCCTTGGTGTGTTCCTCCTTGGGTCCAACATCTTTGGGATTCTCTGAGCTCCCAGGACTTGCAGGTCTGTTTCCTTTGCCAGATTGGGGAAATTTTCCTTCATTAAGTTTTTAAATAAGTTTTCAATTTCTTGCTCTTCCTCTTCTCCTTCAGGCACCCTTATGATTTGGAGTTGGAATGTTTAAAGTTGTCCCAGAGGTTCCTAAGTCTCTCCTCATTTTTTTGAATTCTTGTTTCTTCATTCTGTTCTGGTTGAATGTTTATTCCATCCTTCTGGTCCAAATTGTTGATTTGAGTCCTGTTTTCCTTCCTGTTACTGTTGGTTCCCTGTAAAGTTTTCTTTATTTCACTTTGTATAGCTTTCACTTCTTCCTCTATTTTGTGTACATACTCAATCATTTCTATGAGCATCCTGATTGCCATTGTTTTGAACTGTGCATCTGATAGGTTGGCTATCTCCTTGTCATTTAGTTCTTTTTCTGGAGCTTTGATCTGTTCTTTCATTTGGGCCATATTTTGTTGTCTCAGCATGCCTGTTATGTACGTAGTAAAGGGCAGAGCCTTAGGTATTTGCCAGGGCAGGGCAACCCATGTTGCTGTGTTGTGGCACTATATGTGGGGGAGGGATCAGGGAGGGAACAATGCCGCTTGCCCTGCTTTCAGTCACTTCCTCTGCTACCCACAAGTGAGTTAGGTCCTTCTGGTGGTGATTTCGAGGTAGGTAGTTTTTTTTACATTCTGGGGTGCCATGGGTCCCCTGTGAGACCAGAAGTTTCTCTTGCTGCTACAACTCCCACAGGTTTTTACAGCTAGAGGTTTTGAAGCTTTAGTGTCCTGCTCTGGAACCCTGGGTTGTGTGGTCTGTCTTGCTCTCCAGTTGTTCCTCTCAGTTTATCTGCACACGAATGTGGGACTATCCTGTCTGCCAGCTGCCACCTTTCCTGCCTGGTCCTCAACTGCCACCTTGCTGTGCATCCTCTCTGCTTCGGCTTCCCATCTCCACCTCTCCTACTGGTTTGAATGAATGTTTCTTCTTTAACCCCATGGTTGTGGAACTTCCATATAGTTTGATTTTCTGGCAGTTCTGGTTATTTTTTGTTTTTAAATCGTTTGTTGTCCTTCTTTTGGTGGTGCAAGGAAGCAAAACATATCTACCTATGCCTCCATCTTCTACAGTTCTTATTTTAATCAAACAGTGTTAGCTAAGATGATAATAATGATTACAGAACACTTGATTGTGCTGCAACTACAGTATGTGATATTCTAATGGCCTCCAATCTCTCAGAGAGAGCCAGAGCTTTTTTCCTCTAGGGAGCAGCCTTCCTTACTCATCAGAGGTAGACAGCTGGGAAAGTTCAGTTTTAAATAGTATATGGCAAACTCTGTGTCATGTAAGGGGGATGCGAAGCTAAAGGGCGAGGAGGGGAAGAAGGCAGTTGATGTTTAGAAACTGTCTACTTTGTGCTAAGCCTTATGACAGTATTTTATATACAGTAGTTCCTGCTTGGTTTGCTTTACACTGTTTCAGTTACCTGTGGTCAACTGTGGTCTAAAAATACTAAATTAAAAATCACAGAAATAAACAATTATAAGTTTTAAATTGTATGATGTTCTGAGTACCATGATGACATCTCTCACCATCTTACTCTATCCTACCTGGGACATGAATCATCCCTGTGTCCTTTGTATCCACATTGTACATACAGTATAATAAGATATTTTGAGAGACAGAAAGAGAGAGAGAGCAAGCACATTCACGAAACTTTTACTACAACACATTGCTTCAATTGTTCTATTTTATTATTAGTTATTATTTTTAATCTCTCACTGTTTTTAATTTATAAATTAAGCTTTACCATAGGTATGAATTTATAGTACATAGAAAAATATATAGTATGTATATTGTATATATTTTCTATAGTATATGGTTTCTATAGTATACATAGAAACATAGTATATATAGGTTTTAGTACTATCTGTGGTTTTAGGTATCCACTGGGAGTCTTGGAACACATTGCCTGTAGATAAGGGGGGGAGGCTACCATATATGAAATTGTCTCAGCAACAGTGTGGCACATATGTATACCTTTCCTCTCTTTAGAGTTGAGAAAACTGAGGCTCAGAAAATTTGAGTAACTTGCACAAGTCATGTAACTAAAAATCATGGGGCTGGGATTCTAACCTTCGAGTGTCTGGATGAAAATCCTCTGTTCTTTCCTCTATATAATACTAGACAGCAGTATCCTCCAAGAATAAAGAGGAGTTAAAAACAAACAAACAAACAAACAAACCAAACAGAATAAAATACAAAGAAAAACTCCCCCAGAAAAATAGCACTCCTGGTTCATCCCAAATAGCATTTTTTTTTTAAGGTTGAAGTTTGACTCTCTCAGTATCACTTTTAGGCAAAGAAATGGTGACTTTAAAATAGAGACATTTCAGCTTTGGCTGGTGTGCCTCAGTGGATTGAGTGCTGGCCTGTGAACCAAAGGGTTGCCGGTTCAATTCCCAGTCAGGACACAGGACTGGGTTGCCGACCAGGTCCCCGGGGTGGGGGTGGGGGCACATGAGAGGTAACCACACATTGATGTTTCTTTCTCTCTCTTTCTCCCTCCCTTCCCCTCTCTAAAAATAAAATAACTAAAATCTTAAAGAATATAAGTAGAGACATTTCAGAACCCATATTTGTAAAGCTGTAGATATACTCTAAATACTGTTGACTAAAAAATTATTTATTTTCTATTCTGTTATACTATATTATGCTATTCTGTTCTGTTTGTTCATTTATTCATTCTCCAAATATTAATTGAGAGACTTTAGCATTATGGGTACTACTCCATGTGTAATGGATTCATTATTATATTAATAATTATTATATTATAATGGTAAGTAGAATAATGACATCCCCTTTCATACCCTACCAACACACAAAGATGTCTACTTCCTAACCCCCAGAACCTGTGAATATGTTATGTTATATGGAAAAGGGACTTTTTAGATGTGATTATGTTAAGGGTCTTGAGCTGGGAAGATTATCCTGGATTATCTAAGTGGGTTCAATATAATCATAAGAGTATAAGAGGAAGGGAGAAGGGTCAGAGTCAGAAAGAAGGAGATGTTGTAGTGATGGAAACAGAGATTGGAGTGATATGCTTTGAAGGAGGAGGAAGGGTCCGCTAGCTAAGCAATGCAGGTGGCCTTCAGAATCTGGTGCAACAAGGGGACAGATTCTGCCCAGAGATTTCAAAGTGATCACAGCCTTGCTGACACATTGATTTTAGCCTTTAAGACCCATTTTGGCCCTGGCTGGTATAGCTCAATGGATTGAGCATGGGCTGCGAACCAAAGGGTTGTCAGTTCGATTCCCAGTCAGGGCAAATGCCTGGGTTGCAGGCTGAGTCCCTGGTGGGGGCATGTGAGAGGCAACCACACATTGATGTTTGTCTCCTTCTCTCTCTCTCTCCCTTCCTCTCTCTCTAAAAATAAATAAATATTTAAAAAAAATCTTTAAAAAAGAAAAAGACTCATTTTGGATTTGTGACCCAATACTATAAAATGATAAATTTTTGTTATTCTAAGTCCCTAAATGTGTGGTAATTTCTTAGAAAAGCAATAGTAAACCAATACAATCCAGATAGCTCTAGTATGCTGCAGTAACAGATAACCTCCAATTCTTACTGACTTCATGCAGCAAATGTTTACTTCTCATTCACCTACAAGTCCATTGGGGACCAGTGGGGGGCTCTGTTCATTGCTGTCAGCCAGTAACCCATTGTGGCACATGCTTCCATAACCATTTCATCTTATGTGAAAAGTTGCACACGAGTTCATATATTTTCCTCTTGGAAGTAACATCAGGAACTGTGGTTCACATTTCATTGGTCAAAATAAATCATCTGACTATACCAAAGTTCAACTGTAGCTATGTACTCCTACAGGTGAAGAAGGAAGGGGACTAGAAATTTGGACATAGCCCTGATGACTCCCACAACCAGTAATAAGAACTGGAATTCCTATTCTTGTGGTGTTTATGGTCCGTGCAAGATGGAGAATGACAGCAAAAAAAACCCCAAACAACAAAACAAAACAAAATGAAAGTAAACAAAAACCCTACTAAATAACAAATAGGGTCAATTTCAGAGCTTGATGAATGTTATGAAGAAACTCAAACCATGTGATGTGATTAACAGTGGCTGGGTGGCTACATTTGGTGGGAAGGGAAGGACTCTCTGAGGGAAGTGACATCTGAATTGGAAGATGAATGGCAAGAGTCAACCATAAGATGATCTTGAGAGAGAGTGGTCCAGAAGAATCCAAAATAACTATCGTCCATTCCACCAAAGAGCAATAAATACCTTGGGGAAGGGTGTTTCCTTTCAATCGATTTCTACAAGATTGAATAAGTACTCGAGAGAAATTGATGGTGCACAGTGACTCTTCTTGGATTGGAAGAGAATCCTTTACAAAATTTCAATAAACCAGGATTTTGTATGAAGTAGAATGCCCTTCCCACCGCTAGAACCCAGGGCTATTTAATTTGCACCAAAAGATTAGTTAACACTTCTCTGGAAATACATGGAGGAAAGTCATGGAAACAGTGGTAAGAAGACTCAGCAGAGAGGAATGACTGGGTAAAGAAAGCTGCTGACATGTTTGATGTGAACTGTTTGGCTATGTGACTTGTTCAGAATACCCAGGGTTTTGGTGAGAGGGAGGGTGTCAGGCAATACAGGAGAGAACAGTGTACTGAACCTCTGTGATAAACTAGCTGGCAGAAAAGATTGTCAAAGCATCCAAGGTATAAACCAAAAGCTCAGGAGCTTCTGTTCTGGACACACCCAGAAAAATAAATAGTTGATTTTTTGGGGTGGAATTGGGAGAAAAGATGATTACAGTCTCTGAGTAGAACTACCTTCCCAGAGAGTTGCCAAACCTGGAGGAGGGAGACAGAGAGGCTAACTCTCTCTGGAGAATGGAGTGAATGCTCCAGTGGCATCTTGGAGAGCTCAATCACCAGGATCCTGCCTCAGAGAGGACCCAGGGCAAGGACATGATGCCTGAGAACATTAAGGCCCCATAATAATTCAGCACTTCCTCTGCTCATCTGTCCATGTTCTGCCCCTAGTTACTGGGAGCCTGAATCTCCCTTCTCCTCCTTGTAGGACCCTTGGAACAGCTGGAAACCTGCTCTGTCCTCCCTGTCACTAGCAGACAGCAGAGGGCTGGGCACTGCCTATCTATCTTTGAAAAACCTCCACATTCTCCTTTGAAATCTCATTGGCAGGTGAAAGGACTCATTCTGGAATAGGGAAAAGAGGAGGGGACTTGTAATTAGGGAATCTGAGTTTGAAACATGATTTTTCTTAGACTGAATTCCTTGACAGAGTTTCAGTAAACCAAGGTTTTGCATGAAGTGAAATGCACTTCTTACCAACACGTAACCTTAATTACAATGACCTTCTGATCTACCTGGCAAATTCCTTCCCATTTGCCAGTTGCCGAGAGCCACTATTCCTGCCTCTGACCCTTTCCCAGTCACAGAAAGCCCTGTTTTTTGACCTGCTTGCTGCCTGATGATTGACACTGGTAATATCCATCCTCTGAAGAGCAATCTTGCCCTCTAGCCACTTGGCAAGACTTGCCCTGTGCCTTCAACAAGACAGTCATGTTAGACAACAACTCTATAAGCCTAATTGTTGAGCAAGAATCACATAGTTTTGGGGTAGCAGATTAGAAATAACCTAGGGCTGTTACTTAAAATTTAATCTCAAATTTTAAGCAGTTGCCAGGGATATGTGTACTGGATAGTATATGGATTTTTGGCAAGCAGTATTGAGCACCAATTTTGTAGCAGATGGCTCTTTTGTCCTGCATCACATTCCCTTGGCCCATTTCTGATTCCATCATAATTTCAGTATACAGTTCTGAATAAGCTCAAAAGAGTCCCACCTTAGGCACATGACCAGGGCTTTTTTTCTGATGTCACAGCAGTCTGCTCAGCCAGCGTGAAAACACAGCCTGGAAGGGAGGGAAAGCCAGTGCTCCCTTACAGACTTCAATCAAACAGGGAGAGAGGCCAGGATTAAATGCTCCAGCTGCCCAACACTGAGCCAGACAATCCTGGGGGCATTTGATAGGTGAATGAGTAGATCCTGGCAGAGTTGATGTCTGTTGCTTTCAGTTATGACCTTGCTAATCCACTCTTCTACTGGCATTTTTTCCTTCCTGCCTCACTACCCTTCCTTCCACTCCTGCTTCCTGGGATCACCTCCCATGGTAGGCAGAATGATGGTTTCCATATGTCCACATTCTAATCCCCAGGATCAGTAAATATGTTACCAGAACTGTGGATATGGCAAAATAATTTTGCAGATGTGATTTTAGGTTATGAATCCTGGGTTATCCAGATAGATCCAATGTAATTACAGAGACTGTAAGAGGGAGGCAGGAGAGTAAGAGAAAGAGATGTGACAATGAAAGCAGAGGTCTCAGTGAGGTGACCATAAGCCAAGGACTGTAGGAAGCCTCTAGAAGCTTGAAGAAGAAAGAGATAGATTCTCTCCTAGGTTCTCCAGAAGGAATGCAGCATTACTGACACCATAATTTTAGCTCCATATATTAGTTTCCCAGGGCTGCTGTAACAAAACAAGCTGGGAGACTTAAAATAATGGAAATATGTTGTCTCACAGTTCTGGAGGCTAAGAGTACGAAATTAAGGTGTTGGCTGAGCCATGCTCTCTCTGACAACTTCAGGAGTGAATCTTTCCTTGCCTCTTCTAGCTGTTGGTGTTTGACAGCAATTCTGGACATTCCTTGGGTTGTAGTTGCATCATTCCAATGACACGGCCACCTTCTTCCTATGTGTCATGGCATGGTCTTTTCTCTGTTCACATCTGTCTGTGCTCAAATTTCCCCTTTTTGTGATGACACAGTCATATTGATCAGGGCCTACCCTAATGACCCCATTTCAACTTCATTACCTCTGTAAAGACCTCATTTCCAAATATGGTCACATGCTAAGGTACTGGGAGTTACAACAAATCTGGGTACACAATTCAATCGAACCATTACACCCTGTAAAACTCCCTTTAGGCTTCTGACCTTCAAAACTGTTAGATAAATTTGTGTTGTTGTAAACTCCTAAGTTTGTAGTGATTTATTATAGCACAAATCGGAAACCAGTGCACTTATGCTATATATGGAAGAATTCAATTTGGTCTGCAGCTTTTCTTTGTTGAGAGAGTTTTGATTACTATTTTAATCTCCTTAGTTGATATTGTTCAGGCTGTCTGTTTCTTCTTGGTTCAGTTTTGGTAAATTGTATGTTTTAGGAATATATCCATTTCTTCTAAGTTGTTTAATTTGTTTGTGTATAATTGTTCATAATATTCCCTTAAAATCTTTTTTAGTTCTGTGGCATCAGTTGTAATGTTTCCTTTTTCCTTTAGGATTTTATTTACTTGAATCTTCTCTCTGTTTTTTTTTTTCTTAGTTTAGCTAAGATTTTGTTTTGAAGAATCAACCCTTAGTTTTTTCATTTTTTCTATTGTTTTTCTAATTTCTGTGTTTTTATTTCTGCTCTAATCTTTGTTATCCTGTCTTCTGATAACTTTAGGTTTATTTTGTTCATCTTTTTCAGGTGTAAAGTTAGGTTATTTATTTGAGATCTTCTCTTTTAATGAAGACATTTATCACTATAGCCTTCCCTTTTAGTACTGCTTTGCTGTGTCCCATAAGTTTGGGTATCCTGTTTCCATTTTCATTTGTCTTGAGATGTTTTCTAATCTCTTTGGATTTCTCCTTTGATCCAGTGGTTGTTCAAGAATGTGTTGTTTAATTTCCACATATTTGAGTTTTCCAGGTTTTCAAATTTTCTTTTGTCATTGCCCTTTTCCATTCCTAGCTGTCCCAGGTGCTTTAGTTCTGCCAGCTGCCCCAGTTCTGTGTGAGGCAAGACAGAAGTGGGCCTCTTGGGCAGAGCCCTGAAAGGCTGGGGAGGCTGCATGCCCACCTCATCCTCTTCTTTCTCCCACTGCAGAAATTGTGGTGCAGGGGATCATCCTGGGGCTGTACTGTGCTGGCTGGGGGGAGAGGCAAGGTGGACAAAGTTGTTAGGGACCCAAAAGAATGAATCCTCTGATTCTGGAGACCAAGAGGCTTCTGTATCTGAAGTTCCATAACATACTTCCATAATCTAAGGCTGCCATGAGAGGAGTTGTATTTATCAGGGTAGGTAGGGCTTGTGCAGGTATGAGTCAACTCGGGGGGGAGGCAAGGACTTTGTCTCAAGGTGATGTTGTCCCTGTTTCATTGCCTTCTCAGTCTATGGTTGGCTGTTGATGGGAGATCACAAGACCTGAGAGAGCAAGGCAGCATGGGGGCAGGACACTGCTTTTCAAACTTCTCTTTTTAATAATGGGACACTCAAAGAGAAACAAGCATGTGAAATGTGAACATAGAAAGCAGAGAAAGGTAAAGCCATTTTGGTTGAATTCAGAAAATGAGTGGTGTTCAGGGTTTGCATTGCTGTGTGGAAAACAGACCTGGTACAAATGCTGGGTACCATTTCCTTACTTTGAGGGCATGTGCAAGTTGCTTTACATCCCTGAGCCCCAGTCCACACTTTCATAATTGTACATAATCATATCTCATCTTTCTGGAAGATTATGACATAACACATGTAAAGCACTTAGCATGGCCCTTGAACCATTATTTTTTCATTATTATTTATTTTTTCTTATTAATGATTATATTATTTATATTGTACATGTACATATAATGCATCATTTATTATCATCAGATGATAATTAGCTTAGCCCTTAGGCTATCAGGAACAAACAAAATTTGGTAAGGGAGGACAACAGAATTTCAGGGAGTCAATCAGTGAACAGTGTCCCCAAAATGCTGTATAACAAACCGTCCCAAGACCCAGTGCCCAAAATAGCGGTCATTTATTCTCCATGGATCTGCAGGCAGCTGACCCTAGCTCACCTCTACTTCTAGTTCTCTCATTTTTCTCATGGCACTAGTGGGTTGACTTTCCTGGGAGCAGTGGGCTAGCTTGGGCGTGTTCTTCTGATGGCACCAGTAGAAGGACAAGGCCAACCACCCAAGGGAACATTTGATCATATCATATCCACTAAGCTTCCATTTGCCCAAACAAGTCGCATAGCTGGACCCAAACTGAAGATCTGGAAATGTATTCCTCCTTTTTCCTGGGAGGAATTTCAAAGATACATGGCAAAGAGTATGAATACAGGGTGGGGTGAACGATCAGCCCATTAACACACTCTCAGGGAATGTCTGGATTTAAGATGTTGGTAGAAGGGTATTTCAGGAAGGAGACCCAAGAAGGAGCAGACAGAGAGGTTGGAAAGGAACTGGAATACTGCAGGGCCAGGGAAACCTATGGAGAAGGGAGAGTGAAGCAGTGTTGGGGGCTTCAGAGGGGACCCACCAGGTGAGGTCAGAGAAAAGGCTTTGTCAAAGGCGAAGTTGTTAATGACCTTGGGAGACTATCTAACCAGATAGGCCACTCAGTTTTTAATAGTCAGGCTGTGCTTGCTGTGCCAGCTGACCTGCTCTCATCTAACAGCAAATGGAAAGTGTTTATTATCTTCCTTTCATCAAAAGGGACAAAGAAAACTTTGGCCAGTTTTGATAATAATAATGGTCATTCATTAAGTATTTTTGTTTGCATTTTTAATGCTTACATGTTTTTCTATATGAACTATATTTAATGCAAGAAAAGAAAGATGCTAAATAAGCCATTAGAAAGGAGAAAAATGATATTTACTTATTTAGGTTCGGTGGTTTGCTAGCATATGTACTTATCTAAAGTAAAGGCATGCCCTGAAATCTCAGTTTAATGAAGCTGAAAAAATAAGAAAACACAATTGTCGACTAACTGTGAGTGATCCCAGTGTACACATTGTGCCAAAAAGATGTCACTCAGGACCATGCGCACAAGTGGTGTGGTTGCAATCACAGAACAAACACCCATGGATTGTGAGGATTTGGTAATCAGATTGAACTGATCTAGGGAAAATGTAATTTCATGCTCATAGCCTCCTAAATTAGAATTGTAGTTGGCAATTACGCAGCTACTTTTCTTTGCAGTCCCAGAGCTGGTAGAACTTCTTTCTATTTTGATTCAGAACTGAGAGTATCTGACTTGGGGATAAATGCATATCTGCTTTTAGGCTTTATGACTTCGAGGTTATAATAGATGTGAAACCTGTTTTGGCTTGATAAGAGAAGTCTGGATAAGACCTTTATGGGTCTTGGAACCCTATTTTCTAATGTTCTCTTTAAGACTCTGTGAGTTGTCATAAAATTTGCATTTTCACATCTTGAGTGATTTGCACAAATTTTATTAGCAAGAGTGGATAGAAATTTCTCACCAGAATACAGATAAATGGAAGGAAGGTACACCTAGGAAAGGAAACAACACACATGATAAAACACACAACTCTGGATGGCAAGAGAGGGCTTGCTGGCCGAGGGAACGCACAGTGTGGGACACTAACATCTATTGGCCAAGAGTGTCAGAAGGATCTGTTTCTCGTTAGCTCATTGGCTGAGAGCACCGGGCAGCACTGAGACTGTGTGTTATAGTGGACTGAGTTTTAAATACAGAAGATACATAATGTCAATATACATATATACATGTAGAAATAAATACATTTCAGAATGTATACCTTTCTAATGCATCATATATTACAAAATCTTTCAAAAAAGACATTATTTCAAAGACAAATAGCATTTTAACAAACCATCAGGGTAGATGTATATAGCTTTTTCCCCTTAGAAAACAAGACAGTTTTGCATTTTCAACTGTCTTGTCACTGATGCTAACTTCTTGACTGCTGTGCTGTCAGTTCAAGAGAAGTGCTTGCAGATAGACGTGTAGAAACAGCCAGACAAGAAGCATGTTAAGTAGGGCAAGTGGGCGGAGTTGTAACAAATCTGGAGCAAGATAATGAAGAACGGACAGCCTCACTTCATGGTTGGGAGATGGCTTTGGGGGAGGGAGATTTAAAGGGAAAAAGTAATCTTGATTTACACAGATCCGCACAAGAGTACCAGGTGTGATATAAAACACAAATATGCCTCTGTCCCTTAAAAAAATCTTTTCTGTTTTCATTTATTTTTGTTTCCTTTTTGGTTATAAACAATCAGGTCAGAAAGCTATGGGGACGATATAAAATGAAGGCAATTAGCAAATACGCTACAAAAACTCATTTAGAGTTGTTCCTTCCAGTTCATTTACTATTAGACTCCTCTTCTGTGATAGAATTCAAATGTAAATGAGTGTATTTTTGGTGGCTAATGGAAGAGTAATGGAAAGGTCTGGGAAGCTGTCAGGAACAGGTTCCCTCCCTAACTCCTTTACATTCCTGACTCTGCCTCTATTGCCCAAAGTAGCTTATACCTCTAGCTTACCTTACAGCTTGGATGGAAATGGAGAGCATTATGCTAAGTGAAATAAGCCAGGCGGTGAGGGACAAATACCATATGATCTCACTTTTCACAGGAACCTAATCAACAAAAGAAAAAAGCAAGCAAAATATAACCAGAGACATTGAAATTAAGAACAATCTGACAATAACCAGAGGGGAGGGGGGAGGGGATAATGGGGGAAGGGTTTTCAGGAACAACTATTAAGGACACATGGACAAAACCAAGGGGGGTGGTGGTGAAAGCAAGGGAGGGAGGTGGGTTTGGCTGGCGTGAGGGGAGAATGGTGAGGGGTAAATGCAGGCAACTATAATTGAACAACAATAAAATAATTTAAAAAATACTCATTTTAAAGTCCACACACTTCACTTTACTCTTACACTAAAGAGTCGTAAACAGAGCTAGCAGACTGACCCGGTGCAGCCACTGACACCATCTTCTTTTCCTCCTGGCACTTTGTACCTTTCTCTGAGCCCCGCCATCCACCTGCTTGAGGACCACACAGTCTGAGGCATTGGGTCAGCAGCACCCAACTGTGGAACTATGGCAGCATCCCCTGCAGGTGACCTCCTTTTATGTTTCTGTTTTCCTTTGGCTTTAGAGTAAACTGTTACTCTGAAAAATTCTAACACCATCTTAGTGGAATTAAGGCAAAAAGATTCTGTGGCTCCTAAGTCAGGAGAACATGGAGGAAATCAGGACAAGAGCTGGGAGACGCTGGCTGTCCAGGCCCCTGGCTTAGAGTTGGGGAGGCTGGGATGAACGGAGGAGCAGAAGTTTGCGGGGAGGGAGCCAAGAGTGGGGAAAGCCGATGGTCCTGACCCTACCCACATGAAAGTCCCTGTCTTGGTTGGTATTTTAATGAGGACCACTCAATGGTGGATTTTTCTTTTCTTTAAACAACTGTAATAGCATAATCAATAAAATACACTTAAAAAAAGCTGCTTCTTCAGATTGCCTTTCTGTAGCTGGTGTGCATATGAAAATGAGGCAGATCGTGCTACTTCTGTGCTGGAGAAGATTCAGGTTAGCTGAGGCACACTGCGGTTACTTCAGCGATCTTGCAGTGTTGCCTCTTAAAACTCCTCACCCATTCTGTATCTACTTAAGCTTGTCTTCATGTCTGTAGACAAAGTACAATATTTAAGGAGTTAAAAACACAATATCCATAAAAATATAGTAAGCAACGTAAAAGATTTAACTGATTGATGAGGGCACCAGCAGGATGACAGAGCAGAAAGAAAGGCAGACACGAGAAACTGGTATCTGTATTAATAGTTTATATCTATATTTGCAACATACATGCACACATAGGTAGAGAGAGTGGGGAAAGAGATCACTGAAATAGGATTATGGAAAATTAATACAAAACTGGTGAATATCCTGCAGGGTGATAAGCTGTACATTACCAGGTTATGGTCTTTACCAGACAGAAACTGTCATTTATCGATCTACAAGTTCACATCTAGCTTTACCCAGTCTGGGCCTTGACACAGTAAACGGGAGTCAGAGCTGCATGCCCTCGCCGAAGGCTGGCAAACTGCCTGCGGATTGTTCTGTGTGGCCTGGGATTACAGCCCTGCCCTTTCATTTGGCGTTGCCTGTGGCTGTTTACACACTACGGAGGCAGACTGCATCCTTACAGTAGAGGCCACAGGGTCTGCAAAGCCAAAAATATTTATGCTGTTTGACTGTTTACAGAAAAAGTTTTCTAACCCCTGAGACTCAGTAAAGTTTAGAGACTTAGTAAAATGACTCTTAAATCAGCTTGTTAGGAAATGTTCTAGAAAGACCCTAAGACCTTATTTTCAATTCATGGATAATTTTTCTCACCTATATTATGCATGTGTACATAGATGTGTGTTTTACTTAAAAAACAAAACAAAACTGAACTATCAATGTATGAAATTTCAAAACAAAAAGGTCTGAACAGAGTTCCGGGTAAGTGCTATGCCTCTTTGGCAGTGACTTGCCCCAGGAAATAGGGCTTGACCTCCAGTCCCACCTCCTTTGCCACCCAGCCCTGTCTCTCAGCCCTGCTCGGCTGCCAGTGTGTATGTCTGTCTTAGCATCATCACCCTTTAGGTTTACCTGTGTATCACTCAGAAATGGCTACATAACTTGTGGGGCCCAGTGCAAAATGAGAATGTTGGGTTCCTGTTAAGAAAATTGTTAAGAATCTCAAGGCAGTGACAGCAGAGCATTGAATTGAGAGCCGTGTTCCACTACCCAGGTCATTGCCATGACCCCACTTGCTAGCTTTTGATCTTCCTGTTGGGTTCGCCTTTGTATCCCAAGCACACAGAATATAGAAGGCACTGGATAATTATATTTGTGGAATATTATTCATTTTTCAACAGGTTCTCTAAAAATGTGACTCCTCTGATGATTTCATTTTTGAAAATTCTATGTTTTTTTGAAAACACCACCACTACATACAATATTTGTATGCACATGTTCAAATGTAAGAGCGGACTTTATTCTGTTTTGTGTATTGCATGTGACTGTTCACTTTTTCGTCCCTTTTTCTTTCTGCTCCTCAAACTTGATCATTTTAACTGTCCTATCTTCAAGTTGGCTGCTTCTTTCCTCTGCCTGCTCAAGTCTGCTCTTGAACCTCTCTACTGGCTACTGTTCTTCTGGGTGAGGCAGGAATCTTCATCCCCAGATAGTGCTTCTGGCTGTGCCCCTATGTCCTCACGGGCCATGTTCTTCTGAGTTCCTTTGCTAGGCACAGTTAATTTTCCTGGGCTCCTCTGCCTGACCCTGCACCTACTGCCCCTGAACATCACAGGCTGCTACCTGGCTCCTCCCCTGCTTTTTCCAGAAGCTCCCCTCCTCCTGGTATAGACACCTCAAGCTTCCCAGTTGGATGGTGTTCTGTGGAGAGGTGGGGAAGGAGACCAAACTTCCCTCCATTATATTTGTTAGAAGAAGATCAAAGCTGCACATCCCACATCTTGGTATCTTACTTAGAACGGTTGGTGGAATGGCATTTGCAGTGTTTACTTTTTTTGTAACTGTCCCTTCTCACCCACAAACTCACATGAAATGCAGACATGGGTTAAGGTTTGGAGGCACTGTTTTGTGCCTTTCCTATAAAACTTTTTAGGCTCTGATGAAATGGACTTTTCTGGAAGGCCATGTTCTGCTTCTTTATCAACAGACTCTACAGAATGAAACATGCTGACTATACCCTCCCTGTTGCCCCAATGACTCAGTTCCCAGAATATTTAAGGACATACCTTATTTTCCCTTCATTTTCACCGAAGTTTATTCAGACCATCTGGGAGGATCCATTACTCACTCAGTGCAGTGGAGAGCCTGTTTGTATTGTAATTACCCAACTTATTTAACATGTTTTATGTATTCAGGGTTGCATACGGTTGTCAAGCTTGCTCAGAACCGATATTTAGGAACATGATATAGCTGTGTATGCATATTTGTCATGTCCCGACAGGTCAGATTCACCAGAATAAGAGGAAGCAGCAGATCAAGTTTAGACAGAGATTTGGTTCTAGGCCATCACCCACTGTTGCAGGAAAAACAACCCCATAAATAAGTACAAATAGGTTGTGAGTTTTAATCCTTGATGATTAATTCACAGATCTTACATTTAAAAAGTAAAAAAGTACCTTATATCAAAAATAAGTTTAAACTAAAACCTCTGACAGACTCTTTAAAAGATTTTTGAAAATAAAAGTTAATTCCATCTTACAGCCTACACTGCTCACAGTATTTATATAGCATTTACCGTGTGCCAGGCACTGTTTTAAGCACATTACAAATACAAACTAAATGAACCCACAGAACTGCCCTATGATGTAGGCACTGAATACTTACAGTATTGTTCCCAAGGCCATATCTAGACAGGGCTCTCCTGCTCTTTTGCAAATTTGCAATCCTGTTTAGAGAAATGAGCCATGACATTTATTTTCCAATAAAATATGAGTATAATTTCAAAATGTGTCTGCAGGCCAACATGGTTTTATCCATTGGTAATTAGTCAATTAACACAATATTCTTATAATATTAATTGTCAAAATAATAATTTATATAATAGTTCTCATGTCTTTTAGCAGATTTAAATAATTTTTAAAAGTAATTTTACATTTGCCTTAGAGCAGAGTAAATACAAGGATAATCTATCATGTTGTCAGATTAACTGACCTAATGAAGACAATTGACATCAATTAAATAAACAATTGGAAAGAAAGCAGAATCAACCGTGACTCCCAATTAGTTGACCTCTCAAAAGTGTTCGTGTATATTGGCCAGTTAAAAAATGATAGCCATCCCACAGATACATACATTATTCATATAGCTGACAGCATGTGTGTGGTCTGGATTTTCCAGTTCATTAACTATTCTTTCCTCTTATATGTACCAGGGGTTGTCCCACCATGTGGCCTGATTTTTGTTGCAGAAGCTATGGGCACTGTGTGCTGGAACAAGTGTCCACAACCACTGTTGGGTGTCAGAATAATTGAGGCTAACTAGAATTTCCCTCAGTAATCAATAAGTTGTGCTAATTAAAAAAATGGCAACATGAATCAAAATCTCGTTTAAAGCCTAAGCCACAAAGCAGAATATTTAGGGTCAGTGTTTCTGAAATAGGATCCTAACAGGATAGATGGACAATGGTGATGGAAGATAAGTGGTTAAATGCTTCATGTTCCTGAAGTTTCTGGGAACTTCAGGCAATGTGCACAGGGCTGCTTTCATTTTTAAAAGAAAATTTGGCCCTTTTTGCAGATTCACTTCTTATCATCATTTGTCATCTTTTTGGAGGGCAAATATCTTTGGCAATTCCACACTTTGGCAAATGTAGTTGAACATGAATATAATTATGCTTAACTAAATAAAAATTGAGAGCCCCTTTGCCTCTTGTAAAACATTTCATGCATATGCCAGAGCAGAAAGTTTTACATATATATTTGGTTCATAATCAGTAAGATTTATAGCAATATTTTGACTCAAATAAACTTACAAGGATTCTAAAAAAAAAAAAAAAAGAATTATGGCAGTCTTCCAGCCAAGTCTTGCCCTCGTTATTGTAGATTATTGGTTATCACTGAAGTTAGCATCGCAACTTTATGTACGCATCTACGTGGTGTTTTAGGGAAGAACTGGTTGAGTTATAACTTGTGAATGAACACAACGCTGGAAACATCAAAGGGCTGAAATTCCTTGGAAACGAAAGCATCTTTCATGATCCTTATCTGGATAAAAAATAAATCAAAAGATTACTGCCCAGAGAATAGCCAAAGCCAGAATAAATATCACTTAATCTAATTTAATGTTGAAGCAAAATATGGTTAAAAAGGTTTTTTTTGAGAATGTACAAAAGTAGAAAAAAGAATCTACATAATTCTAACACTTAAATTCAAACACAGTCAATATTTTGGGGGTATTTTTTTCTGTGCATTAGTTTTGTTTGTTTGCTTTGATTTTAAACTAAGTAGAGAAGCATATTTCCTGTGAGGGTAATAAAGTTTTAACTTCTGAGTTCCTCATTTGCAAAAACAAAACAAACAAGTACAAAAACAAACCCCCAAATCCTTCCACGGTCTGGGGAGCCATAGCATTGCGTTAACAGAGGCATATGTTTTTATAAACTTTTCAAAAGTCCAGTTAATCAACTGAAATTCTTAAGACTGCTGCTTCTTTCCTCTCAGCCTGCCTTCCATGTACTGCGCTTCCTCGCACAGCAGGGGGTGGTGAAGTGGCAGTAGGAATTTTTGAGGTTTGGCTAAATGCTGTTGATGGGTAGATGCACTGAGTTGAGGTTGGATGAGTTGTGTTTAAATGGTCCACAGTCACTTCTGTAGAAGTTACATCCAGAAATATCTTTCTGTGCTGTCCCATCAAGTTCTTTGACTCGTTGCAGGGCTAGACGTTGTATTGTTACATGCACATGGTGTCTGTCGTGTGGTACCTGGCACAGGAAGGATGTGAGTAGTGGGAGAGGAACAAAGTTTGATATTTTGGGAGCCGAAAGTTAGTGTGCGGGAAAGTCTTCCAATCAGCAGACATGAACAAGTGTTAAGTGATTAAATTCTGATGCTAGTCTAAAGGGAGTTCTCTCCTTTCAGAGATGTAGTCACTCATGTAGTGCATGCAGTTACAAACACACCAGAGTTATAAGTATACTGCATTTTTAATTCAAAATTCTGCTATTTTCAGTTAAAAATTTTATCACCAGTATTTTCCATATTGAAACAACCTTTCTATTTCTTTTAAATACTGCTATATATTCAATTCCATTGACATCGACTCAACACTCTTCATTGCTATCCTACTACGTGCAATGAACTGTACTCTGACTAAACACACTTCTGGATCAACTCTAAGGGACATTTTTTTCTCAGAGCACTTTCTCACTTTGAATGATTCCTTTTTCCTAAGTGATAACCTTTCTGTTTCTTCTGGATGAATTATTACTCTCTGTATTTTAAGATCTAGCTCCTCTCTCATCTAGATTTTTTTTTACAAAGCCTTCTCTGACTTCATGAATAATTAGCGTTCCCGCAGCATGAGGGTTTCCCATAACATACATCTGTGCTTGGCTGTGTGTGGGTGACGGTTTTCACTTACCCGGGTCTTTCACTGCAGTCTGTAGACACACGAGGGAAAGACGGTTCTTACTTTCCATTCCATTCACAATGCTGCCTTGCACATTGCCTGAAACATCAGGTTATAATAAAATTTTATTGAAAGAAAGAGGAGGGGAAGTACAAGTGTAAATATAATTACTAGATTCCAAGACATTAAACAGCATCCTGTTTTTAAAAAAATTAGACACATTTGTAAGGTACTTTGTTCTTATTTGGTTAAAGATTATTCAATTGCAGTCTCTATTTTATTCTATAGTAATTTCAAAGTTTTTTAAAAGGAATATATAATAAGAGTAAACAGTATTTTAAAAGAACAAAATTAATGGGTACATTAATTAGATTAGATTTGGTTGCAAATGGCT
>VMDR010018930.1:0-18755 GCA_007922815.1 Macrotus californicus
ATGATGCAAGGTTGATTCTGGAAAGGCAAAAATATGTACAAACATTTTATTAAGCAAGTGTAGTCAAAGGAATACTTTAGACTCACTAGGGCATTTGAGGGAAGTGGGACTTCTTAAAGGAGGTAGAATTTGTGAAAATAAGAGATCATACATAAGCAGATTGGAAACAAAGACACTTCAGACTGAGCCAACAATTTGAGCCAAGACCTGGAGGCAGGTGATGTAGCACCATGCTCAGGAAACAGCAGTTAGACCCATGTCATTGGTTGTGTTATCCATGAACTTTGCTAAGTCTTATGATTGGAGGATTCTCAGGTCTATTCTCCTGGGATGGATTGCTCTCTTCAATACAGTCTAAACTGACTGAAAGTGAGAGACTCATTTCCTCCATGTTATGAGGGGACAACTGTATTATTTAATACTGTATATTTTTTGTGAACTATAGACCTCTCCCTTTACTGAATATAATTGATAGTTACTAAAAATTGTGAGATAATATGTGCTCATTCAACATATTTACTACTTGCCATTTTGTTTCATGATAGCAAAAGAGCTGTGAATCAAACTTAATATGTACCAGTATTTTTTTAGTGGTACACCAAATTTCATTCTAAAAGAGTTAATTCACTTAAGTGTTATGAAAGATCATGCAGATTGACAAGCACGAAAAGATGAGTGGTGAAATGCCTTGCACGCAAAAAAGTTGCTAAATGAGTATTGGCTAAAATAAACTGGTATATGACCACCTATGGGATTGTGTACACATTATTTCCCCTCTTACCCATCCACATGGCTACAGTGAGAGACTCCATGTTTCAGGGCCACATACACATTCCTGACCTTGAATTCCATGAAATGTTCCATTAATAAAAAAACAAAAACAAAACTTCTCCCTTTTTTTTGGTCTTTTTTCCATTGTTTTTTGGTTTTTATCTGTCCAAAGCTGGAATAAAGATAATTTACCACAGCTTTCTTCCTTATGTATGACTATCCTGAGCTTTTATTTAATGAGCTTTTATATAAAATTTAAAAAATCCAAGATGAAATTTTCCCTATAGTAATAATTTCCAACTTGTCATAGGCTTCAAAGACTGGCTATATCTTAGCTACATGGTAAAGATTGTTATGTTATAAACCAAACGTTAGAAGGTGAGGACTTTTTCTCTGCAGCATAGAAGGAATTCTTCAAATGGCTATGCTCTTCCAAGATTGGCTGATTGCATCGGATGCCCCTGATTTTTTTTTTCCCCAGGAATAAAATACTAGTCTTTAATCTTTTACCTCTGCTGTGGGGGGGGGGGGAAAGATGTCTACAATACAATCATCTCCCAACATGTCTATTCTATTCTGGGTACTATTCCATTCTACATAACTAACCTCATCACTGGTAGAATCTGGTTACACCAAGGAACTGTTTCACTAGGATTTCTGAACTTGTGTCTATAGAGATGAAACTAATCCCATTTAGTGGCAGAAGCCATGAGATATAAAACTCAGGTGTGCTGTGCTGCTATATTCCCCATAAAATGGAGAAAAAATGTCAGAGACAATAAACTTGATACCCAGAGCAATCAGAAACAAGAGATGAAAAGGGGTGGCCTTAAAATACCAGGTCACAGTTGATCTTGGGTCCAGCTACATCTCTGTCTTACCACTGAATCCTATCTAACTTTGGATTCTACTAGTCAATATAGTCCCCTTTCTACTTAAATGTGGTCAAGGGGTGTCTTTGCCATTTGTGACTCAAATTCTGTAAAATCTCTGACTCATCCTAGGAGTCAGGAAGCTGGAGTTAGCTGTATGAGTGTGGAAGCACTGGCCCAGTGCCTTGGCTGTGGGGCAAATGACAACTGGTGGCAGTAGTTAGGTGTCAAAGAAACAGAACAAAAGCAAATACCTGAGCTGAAGCCAAAGGTGCAGAATGGCCGGCCATCAGGATTGGTTAATCAGAAGGCAGACAATTAGGAAAGAGCCACCTGTGTGGGAGGGAGGAGTCTATTCTCAAATGCCCATGAATTCGTCCAGGGGTGGGAAGAGCATGTGCAAATCCTGAGCTAAGGACTGATTCCAATGTGGGATCTTTCTTATGGCAGTATGTAAAAGGGCAAGAATGGGAAATTACATGTAGGTCATGGTTTGGGGAATAATAGAAGAGAGCAACAGGTCCTTTTTTCCTGTCATACCTGGGGAATGAATCAGCATCATACGCTATCAGTAGATCCATATGGCCCTGAACATTAGCAAATACATAACTGTAAGAGAGCCAAAGAAAGCCCTATGCCATTTTAGTGATGCAATTGGCATTCCCTTAGAACGCTGATATTTCAGAATATGTTTACATGAAAGAGCGAATTTGGACAAGAACATCCCAGAGCAGAATATTGAAACCATATACTCTGAAGTAGACTCTTGGACCGAGTTCTTTTCTGAGAGGTTCAAATACCAGTAATTGTAGGGTTCTAAGGTCCAGCTGGACACTCTGTTTTTGATGCTGACTGCAAAGCGGATAAATGTATCACAGGGCCGAGTTAGTTGCGTTATGTGTGTGAGGAAAATAAAAGCCGCTCAGTTGCACAATGTACTGTCACAGAATTATGAAACACCTTATGATTTAGTTCCGTGGAAACTGCCAGAAACCTCTCTCCTAAAATTCCTATCTTACCTTGAGAAATGAGGCAATACAAAGCTTTTTCAGATGACATGCCTTCACTCTCCAAATTAGTTTACTGCAAGTCTATAAATCAACACTGTTTTTCACTCTTCACTCTGGTGGGCACCCTTCTGTGTGACTACATCCTGGTGGGGGGGAAGACCCTCCCTCTTCCCCCGATGTTGTGGAATGTCGTGATTCTCTCTCTTCTCTAGGGTTAATGGCCTTGTCTTTTAAAGCAGGCAGTTGCAAGCTGAGCGCGTGGGAGGATGTGATGACGAGGCCTCATTAAATCAGGGCCAGTCAGGTTAGAAGCTGTGGTATCACTTATGTCTATGTTTCTGACTCTGAACTTGTTTTTCCGGATTTCTGACCCTGAACTTGCTTTCCACTGCATCAATTAGGATTGTATAAAAATTGTTTTAAAAAGAAAAAAAAAAAACTTTTAAATAGTTTACGAAGAAGTGTTTGGGCACTTTGCTGGGTTTCTCTGATCTGGTTTGTGTTCAAAAGGTGAAGCATTTAATTAGTCCACTTTCTTCGGTCGCCCCATTCCTTACCTGTCAGGAGAACATAACTTTCCCATAATTTTTAGGGTCCTTCTTCTCATAACACACTGAGGTCAAGAACATGCTAATTGAAAATAAGTGGTAATTTAAATTATGTAACATTTGTATATGATTAGCGCACAAGGCCCTACACATATATTTTTCACACAGCCACCCTGTGTGGTAAGAATTAGCATGTGAGGTGAGCAGGCCTGCTCTATCATGGCGGCCTCAGACAGGAATGGTAGGGGTTCTCTATCCATCTGAAATTCTTTTCTGCAAGGGGCAATGTGATAGGGCTTAAAATTATATGTAAATAAATATGAAGCAAGTTGGAAACACATAAGCCTTCCTTCTACATAGGGAGTTCTGTACGAGGCAGGCAGAGGGATTGTATTTCTGCTTTTATTAATCACAAAGGAGGCACATGCTTAGCAAGCCAAAACTGCCTTTATTAGTGAATATACATTCCTTGTGCCTAGGGTTATAGTCTGCATTCTAAAAGTGTTTTATATTCTTTCTTCTACTTATGGCTGTTCTGAGTGATTGAGCTAGAAACTAATCCTTGTGAATTTACCAAATAACCCAATTAACTGAAGAGGCGAGTAATGCCGGTCTTTCTGAATGAGTTTGTCGGATGTCACATGCTTCTAGGTAAAAGCAAAAACCACATAGCAAATATTTTTGAGGATCTGATCACTTGATACCACCAAGCGTTGATAAAGTTGCTTGGATTTTTCACTCCTCTGCTGTAGGGTTCCTTGGTTTGTCTTAGACAAAGTAACAGAACAGTAGTTCTGAACCCCCTGAGGCTTCTTTACTTGATCTTACCCAAAATTCCACTGTAGGAACGCATGGTAAATGATGAGACTTGCTTGCTTGTCATAAATCTTAGCAAATCGAGGAGGGAGAGACCAGACAGACATATTACCTCTGAGGACTGGGCTACAGACTCCCAGCTGATTTATCTGCCCATTTCTCCTCATTTGGAAAGATGGGAATGGTTTAGCTCAAACATTTTACGGAGGCATTTGGTGAGCTCGGGCCTATTTCCGGGGGAAGAAACTCCTGTCTTCATCCTGTTTATTGTTCTCCAAAGTTTTTTCTCTAATCTAGATAGAGCTACCAGGTCTCCATCAACAGATTTTATTTTTCTTCTTAGGACTAAAAAGTAAAGCCCTGGCCCCTTGTTAAACACTGCTTCCTTTAGGAGTAACTTGGATTTTGAGAGTTCCATCTTTCCTGACCCGGAGTGATGGTTCGAATGAGTATTGTGAGGAATCAGGCAGGTGTGGTCTGAGGTTGTGCTACCCACTTTCCAGCTGCATGCACCCACACACATTATCACCTCCTGAGACTCAGTTCTTCATCTGCTAAATGGCATTAATCATAATGTCTATCTCCTGGATTTAAACGAGGTAACATTTGTCATGTAGTAAGTGCTAAATAAATGCCTGCTATCACACATCAGCATCATCCTCTTCATTCCCACAGCACACACATCAATTCTGCACTAGGAGGGAGACATCCTAATTTTTAACCTTGATATTTCTTTTCCATTAGATTCTGAGGCTTCAGTACCAAGGAGGCTGGAAATGGTATCTTTGACTTAGTCTTGTATTAAATCTTGTAGTTATATCCATTTACCTGCAGAATGAAGTCCAGTCTCCTTAGCCTCACCTACACATAGATAGCACCTTTCTTCTGAACCTGGCTTCCTATGAATTTTTTCAGTAGCTTGTACATTTCCCATGAGATTATCAAATTGCTACATTTTTTGAAATTATGGGCATTTAAGTCTGCCTTCCCCCTTAGACTGGAAGCTCCTCAGGGGCAGGGATTGTCATACTAGTGCCTGACCCAATGAGGCACTTGCTCCAAATATGATTTTAAAGGTATTTTAAGCTTAGTATTATAATGGGAGGAGATATAAAAATCATTTTCTTTGTGAATAAGACTACAATAAAAGCAACTGACTAATATAGTTACAGGTGACTCTATATAGAAATATTTACAAGTTTATATACCCATATATATTTCTTTGTTCTGTTAAGAAAAGAGGCATAAGGAAAGGGCAACCCATTATCAATGAGCTCACATGGACCCAGATGTTTGTTTCTAATATCATTCTTAATGGAAGGGACCAGGACTACTTGTAGAAATGAGTGATTCTAGAATTGGGGCAGGAAATATACAAGATGATCTTGAAGCAACTCGTAGAGTCTGAAAATGAAAAGCCTCTTGTACAGCTAACACATATGTAAACACACACACACACACACACACACACACACACACACACACACAATGGGAGTATGTTGGACCATAAGAACCAATTGAAAGAACTCTCAATGGTCAGAAGATAAAATAATTCGACCAAAAATTTACTAAGGTGGAATTAGATTATAACTCAAAGTATAAAATAAATATCCACAAGTTTGTACTGATATTAATAAATAATTGAATAAATGATTAGGGAGAAGAAGCAGATCTCCTGGGCCCAAGAATTTGTACAGAACCTCCACCCTAAAGGGAGTAAGGTGGCATAACTCAATGTTTTCTAAGTGCGGATTGTGTACAGAGACTTCCTTTCAAAGAGTAGAGTGTGGAAAGGGAGGGAAAAATAGCATAACTACAGTGGAGAAACCTAACAAATACTACTTTAGTCAGGTTCACGATCAATAGTGATAAGCCTTATCACTTGATATGATAATGGGTACTCTTGATACGTGTACCCTTCATATGCTATGATGAAAATGGCACTTTTTCTCTGAGATCTTCCTTTCCAAAACTCAGAACCAAAGTCTAATCATGATAAAAACATTAGACAGATTCCAATAGAAGAGCATCTTATGAAATATCTGACCAGTATTATCCAAATTGGTCCAGAAATAATCTTAGAAATTAGCATAGCTATGAGGAGCCTACGACTACATGAAAGTTAAACATGTGTTATCCTGGGTGAGATCCTGGAGTAGAACAAGGATACTAGCTAAAAACTAAGGAAATCTGAATAAAGTATGGACTTTAGTTAATAATAATGTGTCAATATTAATTCATTAATTATTCCAAATGTACTGTACTACTAATATAAGATATTAATAACAAGGATAAATGGGAACTCTCTGAACTTACCTTCTAAATTTTTAGAGTTCAACCTGCTCCTAAAATAGTCTATTAAAAACTAAATTAAAAAAAATGAGAGAAATAAAATTAGTATTAAATATAATAGAAGAGAGACTACTTCTTTCTTAACACATGCCCCTTTTCCTGTTATAGCTGGATAATTCAGGAGAATGGGCTTATGTCACAAATCAGCTCAACAGTTGCTTCCATTTTCTGTTTAATAATATGCATGTGAACACGAGTGGAATGAAAACACTTCACGTGGCATTTTTTCCTGCAATAGTATGTTTAACAACAGTTAAATTTTCTTTTAAAATCAGTAGCTTCATCACTTAGACATGTTCAGTCTAGTCCTCGTTTAGTCCAGACTGATATCCTGGTCAGGAGAGATGAATATCCCATTTTCCGTAAGTGGCAACTCAGTACTTACCAAATACTCTTGGTCAGGAGTGTTGAAAGAATTGGAATGGCTCCTATGGAATTCTGGGAAACATTAAGTAGATCTGAGAAGGCTGAGCACTAAGCAACTTTCAGTGGGTTTACACAGAAGGAGTTGTTTTGTTAGACTCTGGTCAACAAGAAAAGAACATAGATGCATACCATTCCATATGAGGAAGCTCTATTTTGTTCTGTTGCTATACCCTCAGCCAGTGACTTATTTCCTGGACAGTAAGTGTTGCTGTTTAAGCAGAAATTGCTGAAGTTTGTGTATTTAACCAACTTGACAAAGAATTAAAACCACTAAAAAGTTAGTTTGCGATTCTCAAATAACTCTATTCCTAAACTCATGCTTATTTTATATACATGGTTCTGTGCCCTGGCTGAGAGAGAGCTACATCTAAGTCTTTTTGATAAACAGTGGTGTGGGAGAAAGGCAGAGGATGTCTGTCTGACAAGGTGGCCCAGGTCAGAAAATTAATGTTCCTCCTTGGGGCCAGAGCTGGTCAGGAGAAGGATTGGCTTTGACCTTGAGGGTTTTACCCTGGAGGCCTGCAAAGGTGGTCCAACATGGAGGAGGGGATAAAAAGAGGAAACCATAGCAATTTTGATAGAGTTATTGGATGAATTCAGTCCCCCGTTTAAACCCTGAGACTCTTTTCTAGTCATGTAGACAAAGCATACAGGCAATTGGGTAAATGCCTTTAATTTTCAAACATTTGTAGAGATTTCAGGTAAACACAGGCTGAAATGCAAGGACCACTGATTAAGATTTCATTCATAAATGAGTCAGACTTGGGAATGATAATATGGCATAATCTCACTTAAATGTGGAATCTAAAAAGATACAAATTCATAGAAGCAGAGACTAGAATGGTGGGTGGAGAAATAGGGAGGTATTGGTCAAAGGGAACAAACTTTTTTTTCATTATAAGCTCTGGAGATCTAATGCAGAGCATGGTGCATATAGTTAACAATACTTTATTGTTTGTTTGAACCTTGCCACAACGGTAGATCTTCAGTGGTATCACTGCACACAGAAAAAGGAGATGGGAAATATGTGAGGCAGTTAATGTATATGTTAATAACTTGATTATGATGATTTCACAGTATGTACATACATCAAATTATCAAGTTGTGCATCTTAAATAGAAACAATTTTTAACTGTCAGTTATACATCAATACAGCTGAAAAAATGATTTCATTCATAATTTTTCACATCTATTCAGTGCCTTTGACTTTCCAAACTGCTTTTGCAAAACTGCAGTTACGCTCTTGCTCCAGCCACTGTCTTCTCTCATTTTCCTTCAGGAAAAAAAAATTAACAACAAATTAAATGGTTTTAAACCACTTGGGAAAGTCAACTTTCCACAATTTTATAAATCTG
This sequence comes from Macrotus californicus, assembly GCA_007922815.1. NCBI lineage: Eukaryota > Metazoa > Chordata > Mammalia > Chiroptera > Phyllostomidae > Macrotus > Macrotus californicus. The sequence goes on from VMDR010018930.1 coordinate 8,151, forward strand.
TGGGAGCAGGTGGTGGTGGCAGAGCACTGAGGTGGAGTAAACAGCCCAGGATCTCAGCAGCACTGGTCACATGAATTGCCAAGCTTCATGCAACATGGAAATGGGGGGGTCATTGTCAAAAATTATTAAAAAATTGAGATGGTGACAGTAGAATATGAAACTAAGTGTGTCTTTTGTGACTGCCCAGGCTACACGTGCATGAGGCTATCCCTGGTCTGGAGCAGCACAGAACCGCGCTCTAACCCTGTCTCTCCCTTTCAACAACTGTGTAACTTGGGGCAAGTTTCTTGTACTCTTTGACTCAAGGTTCTTTACCTGTAAAATGATAATAAAAATATTTACCTTGTTTTTAGAATGGTAAATGAGACAATGAATTCAAAGAACAAAATACATTGTATTGTGAAGTCAATATTCGAAAAAGGAATAACAGTGATAATGACATTAATGATAATACCTCAAGCAGGAAGGGGGAGGCATTGGGGATTGGGTTGGTGTCCCTCCTGCAGTGCACGCAGGCAGGAGCTGCTGCCTCTCCTCAGCTGTGCACACCCACCTCAGCTGGCTGCCAGTTGCCGGCCCCCACCTGCAGGCCTCAGAAGGGACCATCTGGAACTGGCATTTGACACCACTCACGGCATCGAAGAGACCAGAAAGAGAGGTCAGGAAACTGCTACAGCGGTCATCTCCTTGACAAGGGCATGTGTTTCCATTTACTACAGTCTTGTTCCTCTAGAATCCCAGTCCCTTATGACGCTTGGAAATTTCCTGAGGGCCTTGTGCTTGACCTCCACACCTGGGTCCGTTGAGTTGGCTTCCTGCTGTCGCTGTCTGCCCTCTGGCCTGCCCGTGCACCCGCTTATTGACCTCCAGAGGGCCAGACCTCATAGCGTGTGTGCCCTGTGGCCTTCTTGTCTCTACACTTTCTCTGACCTGACGCCATGATGTCTGTATTTGCCCTCGGGCTGCCTGCTGACTCTGTTTGTAGCCCTTTGCATCAATTGAACACCCTCCAGTTTTGGCCATTTTCCCAGAACAGTGACCCTAAGCCGCCTAAGGCCTGTCCACCAGTGCTCCATAACACATTGGCAAAATGCAGTCCATTTATCTACCCAGCCTGTATAAGGATATAGGACCATCTAGTGGAAACTTCTCCTCCTGCCTTAATATGGGTGGTACCTAAGCACGTGATTCATTCAGTCTAATCAGCAACAACATCGGTCACTCTGCTTTAGCCAACGACACTGGAGAGAGCTGTTCTCCCTCCAAGGGGTCCCCCTCCCTTTTCCTTGCCTGTGGGAAGGCAAAATGGTTGGAGCATTTTTTCCTCTGGGGTCAGCAAGAGTTCTCCATGAACATGCTTCTTTGTTCTTTATGGTTTGATTATACGCTTTAAAAAAAATCAAGTAGGCCTAGTGCAGAATTAACCCTTTGAGATTATATATTAGTTGACAATCCTTAATACCAAATCATTTATTCTGCATTTGGTAGGTATTGTGGCAGTGATCCAAGCTGCAATGGAAAGATTAATAGTCAATCTGCCCATGCTTTTACTGTGCTTATATTGTACTGGAGCTGAGTCAGCTGCTCTTACTCACCAATAGGTGCTTGCAGTCCCGCTCAGGCGATCCGATGTGCTTCAAAATGTATGTCTTAGGATGCTGGAAAATGATTTCAAGGTAAAGGCTTTTCTGAGATGTAAGTGGTAGCTATAGCATGGTGTGGACAACCTGATAGTTTGCAGGTGTCTGTGAGTAGTCTTCAACTCCAGAGGCCCCCAAATGGGCAACAGTGTTAAAATAATCTTCCTTCGCTAATCAGCAGTGTTCAATACAGTGGTCACGGTAATCATTCCTTCTTGAAGCACTTCCTTCACTCTTGGGGACATCTCATTCTTGATTCTCCTACCTTGCAAGCTCCTTATTTTCAGCCTTTTTGTGGTTCCTCCTCATCTTCAAGACTGCTAAATACTGGAATGCCCCTTAGCTCTGTGCTGGGGGAAACCTTCCGTTTGCCCTTCAGGTTCTCACTGTACTACCCCACTCTCCCTTTTTCCAAGCAGCTTTGTGTCATGGGAGGCTGACCGTTGTACATTACATCATGGACTTCATGTCTGTTTTGAGTTAAATTGTGTCCCCTTCCAAAATCATATGTGGAAGTTTTAATGTCCAGTATCTCAGAATGTGACCTTTCTTGGAAATAGGGTCAGTGCAGGTATAAACAGTTAAAATGAATTCATATTAGGATAAAGCAGTCCCCTAATCCAAACTGACTGATATCCTTATTTAAAAAAGGGATTTTTAGACACAGACATGCACACAGAGTGAATGCCATGTAAATATGAAAGCAGAGATCAGGATGATGAATCTACAAGCCAAGGGACACCAAAATTGTCAGCAAATCACCAGAAGCTGGGAGCAGGGCATGGAGAAGAGTCTCTCCCTCAGCCCTTAGAAGAAACCAATCCTGCTGATACCTTAATCTTGGACTTCTAATTTTCTAAAACTGTGATACACTACTGTTCTGTTATTTAAGCTGCTCAGTTTGGGGTACTTTCTGATAGCAGCCCTAGCAAACTAATCCAGCATCTCTTGTTTCTGGCTGGGTTTGGCCAGTGTAGATCTGGCAGGAGACTGGAGAGAGGAAGGGGGTGGACCAGGCTAGGTGGTCCCTGACACCCTCCCTGAAACAGTACTTGTACCCCAACCCAGTACTCCCTATCTTCACTCCATGCTCTGTTTTTCTTCATAGAAATAAGCCCGTAGGACATATAGCATTGCATACTTGTTTATTATCTGCACTTCTTTCCCCATTGCCATTCTTGAAAGTAGGGATTTTGTTCACTGGTATCTCCTCTACAACTACAATGATGCCAGCCTGGCCCATGGTAGGCACTTGACAAATATTTGTTAAATAAATGAATAAAGGCAAAATCTATGCTTCTGATCCTGACCAGGATGAATAATTTATAAAATAATAAATAAAAACTAGACATTTCCTCCTTGCCTTCTATTTCTGACATTTTAGTTTATCATTTTTGATGAGTATTTTTTTCTCATTTCCTCTGCATGGGAAGTAGAATAACATGGAAAGGGTGAGCTACAGAGACATGAGCCAAACGCTGTCTCATTCTACCTGGTCTGTCCTGCTTAGACCTTCAGCCTCACAGTTTTCCTTTACCCATTTATCTGGAGCCCAGCAGGACTGGATTATACCTGAAATTCTTGCAGGGGACTGAGCTCTCCCTGACCCCTGCCCTTGACTCAGTGTATTACTCAGGGTCCTCCAGAGAAACAAAATGTGTGTTTGTGTAAGTAAAAAGAAATCTATTATAATGAATTGGCTCATGTGGTTATTATGGGTGTTGAGAAATTCCAAGATCTGTAGTTGGCAAGCTGGGGACCCAGGAGGGCCAATGGTGTAAATTCCAGTCTGAAATCCAGCCGCAAGACGAGTCCGAAAGCATGACAAGATTGATGACCCAGCTCAAACAGCCAAGGGAGGAGAAATTCCTTGTTACTTGTAGTAGGAACAGCCTCTTAGTTCTATTTACTCATAGTCCAGTGGATTGAATGAGGCCAGTCACATAGGGAGGGCAATTGGCTTTGTTCAGTCTACCGATTCAAGTATTAATCTCATCGAAAGACACCCACACAAATGAACCCAGAATGATGTTCAACCAAATTTTAGGGAACCCTGTGGTCCAGTTAGGTTGACACATAAAAATTAACTACCACACTCAATGTTAGCTTCCTCTTTAACTAGCCAACTTTTACTCTTAGGAATCAGGATGCCCCTTCTGGGAGACAAACTCCAAGCACTTGTGGTCAAGATTAACTGTTTGTCCGATGTACTCATGGAGCAAGTTCTTTCTTCCTATAATTATCTTGCACCTCTGGGTTGCAGTTTTGTGTTGGTTTAGGGAGTGGCCATTTCTTGGGCTTTTTCTGCTATGATTGCATCCTGTAGCCTGGCATAATTCCTGGAGCAGGTGAAGTGCTCCACATTTTTCTCCAAATGTGCAGATGAACAATGGTCCACTGAAGACTTATACTCTTGCATGACTTTCAGCTGGGAACATGAATCAGGAATGCTGAGTAAAATAAAAGGGAAGAGTTGGTGTAGTTGCACAGTGTGGTAGGGTCTTGTAAACTCTAAGGCAAACTGAGAGAGATAATTTAAATTACATAGCAGTTTTGAGTGATTATTACACAATTCATTGTACTGGGGACACTTCAAAGAACCCAGCCAACCTCCAACTTGGACTTGCAGGACCCACAAAGTTCAATGTGCTCGGCAGTTCAACATCACAGGGGCTCTTTTAGAATCTCAGGACACACTCAGATCTACTGAATCAAATCTGCACTTAAATGGGATTCCCAAGTGATGAGAAGCTTGAGACACTCCTGAGCTATGCTCCTAACCAGCCACCTGAATTGAGGGAAGTTATTTAACTTCTATGCCAAAACACCTCATCTGTAAAGTAAGTAGAGTGATACTTAGGGGTGTTGTAACAAGTAAAGAGATCCCTCCTGCTGGTTGCAGTGCCCGGGATGGGGTAGAGACTCATTGGTTTTGAGTTTCCTTTCAACATGGAAGCCAAGCATAAGTGGCACTGAGCAGAATGGATCTGGTTTGATTCTGTAGATGCTACTATAATATTGTACTCACAATTGTATTGTGTTCTTGGGCTTTTAAGGTCATTTCTGTTAAGTTCCCAGTGGACTACATGCAGAAAATATGATCAGTACCGTATGGTTTGCCCATGCTACCTATAATGTCTTTACTGTGAATTTTGCTTTTGTTTACTCTCTAGGGTCTACTTTGTATATTTTATTGGATATTTAACAATATTTACTGGATACTAATTGTATGTAAAGCTCTGTGCTTGATGCTATTGTAGACCCAGAAGATAAAAAAATAAGGACCTTATCCTGCATGAATTTATAGTATCTTAGAGGAATACAAACATATATAAATTAAGCCAGAAATTGAGAAATACAAGTCAAGATGTTGAGGAAGTAAGAGAGTGAAAACATGTCTCATTAGTATATATTTTATGTTTCTACAGTAGCCGTTATCACAACTTATTTCTCATTATTGAAATTAATATTTAGTAAAAGACACCTAGGCTCACCCTATAGAATTAATGTTCACTTTTTACTGTGCTTTTGTTCTGAGCAAGATTTATTCTATTTCATATTTTAAAAAATTTGGAATTAATATGCTCTTTCTGAACAGTTCAATTTAATTACTACTTTAAAATTCAAAGAGAAACATCATTAAATATTAATAGGCCAATCTGCAAAAACAAATTTCCCTGCAAGTTTGGCTTAGGTAAATGAGAATTTGAAAAAGTATGACAGAGCCTAAGAAATAATAGAACTAAGAGGTGACTGCATTTTTTAGGCCTTCTTTCTCTTATTTTTAAAAAATGAATCCTAAGTGTATGATTCTTAGCAGTTCTATAGGTTTATGCTAGTGAATATAAAGAAAAAGAGCTATAAAAGCCACTCAGGTAATATTAGTGAAAGAGAGGTCTGGTGTGCTCTGTGAAAGGGGGTGATGGGAACTGTGGCCGAGTGGAGAAGACCTTCCTTGTGTAAGAGTGCAGACATCATTGAGGTCCAGCTGGAGGTCCCATGTAGAATGTCTGGAACTTCTTTTTCTAGGGAATTAGACACTATATTCTTATGTAAAATATTCTGTTTTTTAAAAAATATTGTTTTGATTTTAAAAATAATGTATGCCACACTAACATGTATTCATGTTAAGTAAAGTCTTCAGGCTTTAAGTTTGCACCTTCTCATCTCTACCGAGGGTCCATGGGCAGTCAATCACCAATCCCAATTGACCAAGAGGGTCAATTCCAGTGCAATGGTCCTCAATGCAGCCAAAACATGAGGTTCATTTGGACAACACTTTACAACAACAGGGCCCCACAGGGCCTGGACTCCACCTGCCGAAATTCTGATTCCATCAGTCTTGGGTTGGTGTCTGGTGTTAGTAGTTTTTAAAATTCCCCTGGTGATTCTAATGTGCAACTAGGTTTGACAACTGCTGTGTCGAGGTAACATTGCCATCCCCACCATGGATGCCACCCTCTCCCATGACTCCCCAGGGCTACATGAAGCCTTCTTTCAGCCATGCTTGCCTTTGTTATCATTCTGAAGCCTTTGCTGGTGACTGGAGACTATGAAGAAGTCACAAACCACTTCCTTTCTCAAGAATGTCATTGATGTTGACTCTAGTGTAGTTCAGGCAACTCTGTTCCCAGCCTCATTCCCACTCTGTTACTGCAGGTTCACATTTTTCTACCAGCTGCAGAGTGGGAAGGAGAGAATCAGGAGACATATTCTCTTGCTATTTTTCAATTTTATGCTGCCTAAACAATATTCATAACAAGCTCTGTGGTAAATCTCTCCTTTACTGTCGCAGTTTTTCTACTGTTTCAATGTACTCTTAGATTTCTACTCCCTCAAAGTATTGAAAACAAATTAATTTCAGCAAAACAGAAGATCCAGGGAATACAGCAAATAATTATTCCTGCAAGCACGAGTATTTAGCACCTGCATGTTTGGGAAACATTCAAATGTGTTTGCTCTGTATATGCTATAAAAGTGCTCCCTGGAGCTAGGGAAATCTCTTTTAGGCTTACTTGTTATTTATGTATTTATTTGATTTTGAAAATGTAGGCAATAGGTGAATTAGGTTAGGTTGCAAAGTCTCTGGGCACAGCCATGAGATTTCAGAATGCCACATTTGGTCTGGATCTCATATTGGGGTCAGGCTTGGGTTATTAATCTGTGGACCTGGGGCCGGATGCATTATATTAAAGTAAGACTTTGTACATTTTCATATAACTCATTTTTGTCATGCAGCATTATATTTCTCAGTGGCTGGAGGTGCACAAATGGCTCATAAATATTTTGTGAATGAAGGTACGGGGATGAGAGCTGGTCATAGCCAGAATAAATGGATAGTAGAAAAGTGGGCTGCAGACTTGCCATTGTTCCAGCATTTCTTGGAGGCCTGATTTAGAGGCCTGTGTAGTTTCTCCTTAATTACTGCAGAGATAGTTTTGGAAAATGCAAGTCTAAATGGAGCATGAGATGATTTATGATCCTGTTTTATGAGATGGAATTAAAAATTCAAACCAGAATGTGTAACGGCGGCAGCGTGGGGCTACTCATTAAGCGGCGGTGAGCCACGGCCGTTCATCTGACTGCACCTGCTCGCGGAGGACCTCGCTGGGGCCTGCGTGTTTGACAGGGCTCAGCAGGATCGAAAGAGACAGTCCCAGATCAGTGACTGGAGAAAGATGCTTTGTGAGGAATTGGGAGAAACTTTCCAGTTTCTGAAATGAGAATGGCCGGTAACGTACACAGTGCAGGATAGTCTGGGGATTCTGTGCAGTCTGGAATCCTGACACACTGCCCTGGAAGTTAAGAGCATGTGACTCAGCTTTGATATTTATGGAATGGGGCCAGTGACAGCGACAGGCTGTTCTTTGTGGGTGAAATAAAATCATATTTGGCGAAGACCTTGGTGAACTTGATAATGGAATATAAATATGAATTATAGTGTTTTTCTACATCCACCAAGGAAACGGTCTCAAGATACTTTCATGCATTATTAGCACGAAGCAAAACAGTTGCTTCACAGCTTGGTGTATACCTAGGGGCTGTCTCAGGGGCCAAAAGAACCCTACTTTGTGAAAATTCTCTGGCTTTTTCCCACTAACATCCATTTATTGTGCAAGGAGCTCTGGCCATGTGCGTGGTCTACTCAGATGTGTCAAAAAGACACATTTTCTCCATCACATGTGTAAGTGACCTGTTTCTCTTTATGCCCACCCTCCTGCAAAGTTGTGGGAATAGATCAGCTTGGTAACTTGAGCCTGATACAGTAATTGAAATTACCTCTTTAGGTTTCTCGGCTTATAGATAAAATACTAAGTCTCCCAATTTCCATAATTTGCTCCCTAATACCCATCAAAAATGGCTTATGTGGCTTTAATGAAGAAGACTGATGGGGTTCTAAGGCCCAGGCTGAATCCTCTGGCGCCTCGGCTCTCTGAGCAATGTCCTTCTCTACCTGGTCCCTCCCAGCGTTCATGACTGGCGTAACTTGTGATGTGTTTGCCCTTGCCCTGTTAGGGTTAGTAGCCACCACTGCAATCTGGCTTCTCCTGGTTCTTTGTGGTGCTCTTTCAGTACCAGCTGTGTTCCCTTTCCACCCCTGGCTTAGCCCTGACATGGCGCCCCTCTCCCCACATCCTCAAAGAGGCCTATTGTTTCCCAACTCAACTGCCTTGTAGTCATAGTTCATGAATTGGCAGGAAATTCTAGGTCTTGTTGACACTAGACCAGAACCGAGAAAGGCCCAATAAAACTTCACACTGGCCATTCCTCTGATTACAGTGTTAAGATTATTGATTATTTTTGGTGTTATCACCCCTCTTTTCCTTCTCACCAGGCTGGTGAGTTCTAGAGTTCTTTGTTATTGGATTTTTCGTCTACTTACCTAAAATACTTCTTTATCTTTGAGTCTAAGTCTGGAGAGAGATTGGACCTTCTTGCCTCTCAGCCGCCTCAGTCCCCAGGAGCTGCATAAAGGCTGCTTGGACTTTCCTTTGTGGCACATACTCCTCCTGTTTGGGAAACCAGCCTGTGGTCTGGTTGTCACGGTGGAAGGGGCATCTTAGATACACTATGAAGGACACTTCAAGGTCTGAGTCCTCTAGGTTTGGTTCTTGATATGAAAAATTGCTTTAACTTTTTAAATAAATATTTCCCAACAAAATCTGGCTTCAAAGTCTGTTTGTTACTTAAAAATCTTATTTTGAATGCCAGAACTATTCAAATGTAACAATTCAAATACATCACCCCCAAAACATATACACATACACATGTACACAGGCCATGTGTGAAATGCTGTTCTAGGTACCAAGGATGTCATTGTAAAGGAAACAGAGGAAATTTCTGCTTCCAAGGAGCTGTCATTCTAGTGGGAGGTGACAGATAATAAACCAAATGAATAAGTAAAATAAATATATGAAGTGATGATATGTGGTATGAAGGAAAATAAAATAAAGCAAGAAAAGATAATAGTAAGTGTGAAGTGGAGGCTAGGCTTCGTTTTAAAAGTGACATTAGAACAATATCTGACATAAGCTAGAGAGCAAGCCATATGGATTGTCTGGGAGAATGTCATGCTCGAGAAGGTCATGTGAAAAACTAGAAATAGAAATAGAAATGCATGTTAATATTTTTAAAAATATCCTTTATCATCACTGATTCCAAAAAGTGATGTTTTGTTTTAGGTAGCTATATCCAGGTTGAAGATTATTAACAAATTATGCTACCACAAAGATGCTACATCCATGTTCAAAAATCATTGGGGGCTTTTTATTACTTGTATAGCAAAGTCATTCATTTATTCATGCAAAATATAATAAGCACTGGGAATAAAACAGGAATGTGACGTTGTTCTTGCTTTCCAGGGGCTCGTGATCAATTAGGACAGATGGACTTAATTATAAGAGCATGTAAGAAGACCAGTGCCAGAAATGTGCATGGGGTCTTTTGGAAACACAGTCAGGGTATCTACTATGCCCTGGATGGATGTGGGAGATCGGGGAAGCTTCTTAGAGAAAGCAATGTCTGAGTTGGGTCTTAAAGATTAGTAAAAGTTACCCAAGCAATGCACGGAAGAGGGCCATCTTAGCAGAAAGGGGAGCATCAGTTAAGGCATGCAGGTAGGAACATGCACGTGAACTAAAAGTAGCTCATCACTGCTGGGAGGAAGGTGCAGGACAGGCAATGGAAAGAAATTGGCTGGAGATGTGAACAGATCAGGAAAAGTCATGTTAAGTTTAACTTCATTCACAGGCACATCTTCCTTTCCAGGCACATCTCTGGAAGCTCAGTCACTCCAGCCTCTGCTCTACTTAAGCTCTTCTGGGTGTCAGGAGGATCCTCCCACTACTGTCCACTCCTGCAAAATGTATTCATCTCCTAAGTCCTGATTACAGCCTGTCACAGCCAAGCAGCCCTCCTTCATTACCGCTGTCGAGAGTGATTGAACAAGTTTTGCCATATACCTTTAGTTTCCATTCATTGTGGTTCAGTCACTGCTGCCTCTTGTCTTTTAAATGTCCCATGTATGTCTAGTTTCCTTTCACAGATTATAATTTAGAGGACACAACCTGCCTTGCGTTTCTCCTATGTGGTCTCATGCAATGCTCTGCATAGACATTCTTGTTGAAAAATACATCTTATTCTTTCAGACCTCCACCATACTCTATGATAGTCACTGGCCCAATGTGTGTATTTAAATTGTAGTTAATTAAAATTTTTAAAAGATTAGAAATTCAGTCTATCAATATCGTTTGTCACATTTCAAGTGTTCAGTAGCCCATATGGGGCTAGTGGCTACTCTGTTGGGCAACACAGAAGACATTTCTGTCATCACGGGAAGTTCTATTGGCCATCACTGCTTTTGAATACTTTTTAAAGGAGTTTCCAGACAAGAACTGCTTTAGGTCACTTTGAAATCATGTCTATAAATTTTCAAAAAAGCACCATTCAGTTCTACTGCTATTGA
>VMDR010018931.1:0-18756 GCA_007922815.1 Macrotus californicus
TCTGTATCTAATGAAATTATATTTTGATAAGCCGTCTACCAAAATATTATGCACCTTTGATTAAAACACTTCAGTCAGTAAAGATCTTATGACTCTTAAAAAAAAAACTTCAAGTTTTCTCAATTTTGCTCTCTATCTGCTATGTATAAAACTTGGAAATCATTCCACTTCTGATTTAACAGTTGCTATCTGCCAGTCAATGGGTGCTGGAGGCTATTTTTAGCCTTCTGTCACCTCCTTTGCTGACACCCTGGGCGTTTCTGTCTCAACCATCAGGATAGAAGATTCCAGCCTCACTTTTAACCAACTAGGCTTCTGATTTCAGTGCTGGAGACCCTCAGGTGTCCATGTCACATTGACTAGGATAAATAATAGAAGCAACCTCAGACTTGTAAATTTGGCAATTTTGGGTGATAACTTCTAAAAACCCTAGATATCAGTTTTCCCAGAATCATGGGGGGTGGGGGGTGGGGGGTGGAGAGGAGGGAAAGTCATACTCCTCTCTGGATACCAGCCACAAGCTATTTTAATCCTGGGCAGGAATGGTGTAGCCACCAACCCAACATTCTGGGATAGTTTTTTTTCCCCTTAAAATTTCTTTCTGAAAAGATTTGCTCTCTGGTTTGCTCCTCATTGCTGATATGTCCTGGCTATCTTAGGAGAAAGGTTTCTAAGATTGAAAATAAGGCAAGGATGTCCACTCTCATCACCTGCATTTCACATTGAACTGGAAGACCTAACAAATGTCATAAAGCAAGAGAAGGAAATACAAGACATATTAATTGGTCATGGGTAAGTAAAAATGCCTCTTCACAGACAACTTCTGTCCTTCAAAACTGAAAGTGAACAAGTTTCTGTTGCTTCAGCCACCCACCCAGTCGGGATACTTTGTTTTGGCTGCCCCAGGGAATCAGCACAGGAAGCCATGGAGGGGCCTGGGGTCAGTGCTGGCGTCTCAACCAGGAAGCCTCGATTTGTTTGGAATGAAGGCCCTGCCCCCCACGTGGGAGGGGACTGAGCACACTTCACACGCAAGGCCAAGGGTAAAGCCCTCTGAGGTGTGTGTACATTTTAAAACGATCATTTCGTGTTTGGAAAAACAAGCACAAAAACAAACATTTTTATCAGCCAGACCTCAGGAAAGCAAAGCTCATCAAAGCTTGGCTTTGGCGACACCCAGAAGATACAAAGATTTTCAACACAAGGACACGGATGTGTGGGAGCGTATATGTGACTGTTTGTTTGTCAGAAGAAGGGCATGGTTTGCAAAACACGGCAGGTCTGGCCCTGTCAGGGTCGGGAAGGTGGTTCCAGGAGCCCCCAGGGAGGGAGGAATGACATCCTGCGACTGTTTTGCAGTGACTGTTTTGGGGAACCGGGTCTGTTTAGGGCGAAGGTGCAAATGTTAGGTCTGCAGGCTTGTCTCTGTCCAGTGTTTGAGACACCTAGAATTATTTGCCAGCATTTAAAACTGGGGAAATTGAGTTTACTGGTTTAGATTTGGAGTTTCTCTGAAAGTTCACCTGAGTCTGCACTGCCCCCTGGTGAAGGGGCAGAGGGGTTGCTCCTCTCCGCTTTGCCACAGTCCCCTTCATTCCCTTTGACCTCTCCCTAGCCTGCTGTGCGGGTTGATAAGATCATGACCCAGATGAAGGGCAGTCTTCCTGTAGTTTAGTTTCTGCTTCCCTCCAAAAGCCAAACCCTTTCACCCCAGAGCCAGCTGTCCTTACCTCCTCACCACTCTTCCACAACTTTCAGCAGCAAACATGAGTTTTGATTACCCCGGGAAACCCAGATGAAATCCTTTGCCCTCGGCTCTGCTGACTAAATTTATCAATGTGCATAATGCTTTGTACTTGGTCCCCGCTGGGCTGTCCAGCCTCTCCCTACTCTTTTCATAAATTCGAGACTTAACTTCAAAACACCAGAGAGCACTACAGAATGAGTTACACAAAAGCGCTCAGCTATTTGCATTTCATGGGAAAAGCAAAACAAAACAAAACAAAATAGCTGACATTGAATGATGGACAATGTTAGGTGCTGATAAGGATAAGGAGCAAATGGAACTCTCATAGATTAAAGATGGGAGTGTAAAATGATCTACTCACTTTGGAGAATCTCTCTGTTTCTTAAAAAAGAAGCACGTACCATAAGATCCTGCAATTGCACTTCCAGGTATTAATCTAAGAGAAATGAAAATGTGTTTTCACAAACCTCATACATAAATATTTATAACACCTTTATTTATGATAGAACAAAACTGGAGACAGCCACAGACCTTCAACAGATGAATAAACAAAATAAATTTTTGGATAGTCATAGTATGGAATACTAGTCAACAATCAAAAGAATCAAACTACCAAAACAAGCAAACACATGAATAAATCTCAACACATTATGGTGAGCAAAAGAACCTGGGGGGAAAAAAAACACATACTCTAAGATTCCATTCATATGAAATTTTAAAACAGAAAACAAATGCAATGTGACAGAACCAGATCAGTGATTGCCTTAGACAGGGGTTGGGAATGGAGTAAAGAGAGGCAGGAGGGAATTGCTGGGATCGATGGAAACATTGCATGTCTTGATTGTGGTAATGGTTACCCAGGTGAATACATTTGTCGAAATTCATCAAACTGTAGACTTCAAGTGGGTGCATCTTATCACACGTATATTATACCTTAATCCTTACTAGGAACAACAATTCATTTTAACAGTCAACAGTGTCAAAATAAAAGAGACCTGTGCAGTGTGAAGATTTGGTCCCGACCTTTCAAAAGAGTTACTTTAAAAGCCTTCGACTTGAAGCTAATTTCTTCCTTGGCCCCTTTTCAGGAAAGTTCAGTAAAGAAAGAGTTTTCCATTTTTCCTCCCCTACACCTTTCTATTTTAAGAATGGAAGCATTTATTCTTCATCAAGCAAGGAAATGAAGACTGAACTTATATTAGAATTTATATACTGAGTTGATTTAATATGAATTAAATTTTTTGGAATAAGATGGTACTAATTCTAACACTTTAAGTATTAAAAGCCAGTCGGCTTCTTATGTGCATAATTCACATTCATGAGAGAGCTTTTCTTAGCCTCCTCACACCTTTGAACTCATTGGCATATATTTAGAAGATTGTTTTATTGTTATGTCTTTGTATGTGAGAAGTTGGCTCAGAGAGTCTGCAGGTATTTCTTTGTTTTGTTCTGCTCCCAGGTATAAACATTGGAAACATCCCATTCCTGATTTGAAAATTGCTGACTGCCAATCCATGAGAGCTGGAGGGTGTTTTTTGTTTTTAAGGATTTTATTTATTTATTTTTTAGAGAAAGGGGAACGGAGGGAGGGAGAGAGGGAGAGAAACATCGATGTGAGAGAGAAACATGGATGGGTTGCCTCCCATGCATGCCCCAACCAGGGATTGAACCTGTAACCTGGGTATGTGCCCTGACCAGAAATCAAAGCAGTGACTTTCGGCTTTGCCGGACAATACCCAACCAACTGAGCCACACCGGTCAGGGCTGGGGGGTGTTCTGAAGCCCCTCTGCCATCACCCACCTGTCTCCGCCACAGCATAAGCACGGTTTCAGCCTCACCTTCTTCTAATTAGCGAGGCTTCTGACCCGCTGCTTTCCCGCTCAATTCCTGCTGGAGGCTCGGGGGCTCCTGCCACTTTTGGTACAGACGATAGCCACACCTCCAGAATTGTACTTTTGACCATTGGGATTGTAATTTCTAAAATCCAGATGCCAACGTTCCTGAAATCAAGGGGATAGAGGCCATAACCTGTTGAATAAGTCTCCTGAAGTCAGCTACAGCATTGCTAGTCCTGGGTAAGGATGGACAAACCACCAACCCAACATTCTAGGATTATTTTCTTCTTTGGAAATGTCTCTTCATCAATATCTGCACTGTAGTTGATTCCACAGGGCTGATTTCTTCTGGCTAATTCAGAGAAACCTTTTTCCCCCTTCCAAACCCTGTGAGCCAGTTTATAGGGGATTCACCGGGATTCAGAAAGAGCTGCTCAAACTCACTGGCAGCCAGAGAAATGCAAATGAAAGAAACACAGAGATGCCACACCTTGTACACAAATGACTGGCAAATGTTTTAAAGTTGGTGTTCCACTTATATATTGTTGTAAACTCTGGCACTGTCCTTAAGATTCTTGGAATCCCTCTTACATAAAAGAGGGTCTAGGAGGCATGCCCTTAAGTCTTCCTGACATCTCAAAATGGGAAAATGGTTTTACAGTTGCATTCCTGACTTTAAGGATTGACCTCAAAATTTACCCTGAGAACAAATTTCGTTGGCACCACTTCAGATTTGATCTTTGCATTTTCTTACGCTGAGAACTTTTTGTTTGCCATAAAGACTACCCTGGGTCTTCACATTTTCTCTAAATTCTGCTAGAAAACTAAATAGTTCTTTCAGTAGTTTGTCTTTATAGCTGGCTTGTATTTTACCAGAGGCAGCCAGAAGAAGCCAAAGAATTTCATAATTCTGACTTCCTGGGGAAAATACTAATATTCTACTCCATTACTCTCGAGCCTTGAACAACTGAGGATTTTGAATTTCTGAATACATGCCTGCAGATAGAATTATCTTGCAAAAACAATGAAGTATGCGAAAATCTTTGAGGAGTTCCGTATTTTAAACAAACAGAAGGGAGTCGCAAAAAAACATCTATGTGAAGCAGGATAAATGAGAAAAAAATGTTCATTCTATTTGCTATTATCTATTAAGCACCTACTTTTTACAATGCTCTCCGGAGGAACTTAGGGTTGGAACAAGACAAAAAGACTGAGGCATAATCCTTGCTTTCAAATTGCATACTTTATGGAATCTGACCTCACTGAGTATGTGATGACATGTGGTTATGTTCCAAGTGAGTGCTCGTCCAATGATTGTTTCCCCAATTTTTTTTTTGTTACCGTAGATTCACATGTATAATCTTTCGTAAAAGGGGTCATTAATATTGAGAATAACTTATTTATAATATTAATCATTTGTGTCAAAAAGTTTACGTGAATTTAACTCATATCATCTGTAAAAAGTCAATTTATAAAAAAGGCAACATTAACAAATGCCAGGTAGTACAGTATAATTCTGAAAGGTTCTACTTGGAAAAAATTAGGTTCTTATAGGGCTAGGCTATTTTTTATGTTTCCCAGTGCTATTCTTTCACTTTTCCCTACAGTGTGACATAAGAGCATGACATTTGAGGTCAGTAGATCTGGGCTAAATCTGAGCTCTATCCCTTAACAGCTGTGAAACATTAGGTGGGTTACTGACTGTCCCTGTGCCTCAGTTTCTTCATGCTAACATAGAGGTAATACTTCACACCCCCAGCCCTTAATTCAGCGCCTGGCCAAGTCAAAAGAATAATGTCATAAATCTTCCTGGTACATTGCTGACATTTAGTGACACGTCTTCTTAACACAGCAGTCACAGTGATTACTCTTCTGGGGAACCATCCAGCAGAGCAGCTGCTTCTACCTTCCCTTATTTTCCTTCAGGTAACATCTTAGTTCCACTCTTATTAGCTCCCTTCTTGAGTGAACACCTGATAGACTCTCTCATGGTCAAGTGTGAGTTTGTGCTTCACACTCCTGACCTCAGTCAGGCTTTCTGTTATTGTGAACTCCAGAACCTGGTCTATTGTTTGAACTGCAGACTTGATCTTATGTTACTCTCCTTTTTCAACTGTGGCCATCCCCTGGAGGTTAAATGAGAAGCCAAGATGACAAATGTCAGGTTCAAGGATAGAATCCATTTGACACAGGTGTTATATGTGGGGAAGGGACTCAGGTTAGAGAAGGGGGTGTGGGTATGAGCGCCCACTGTGAGTTGGGGAGGAGGGAGAGAAGTTACTGGAAATCATAGCCTGCCAACACTTGTCAGATTGTCATCTGCATTATCTGAATGGTCTTGTGTGATTCTGCTGCAATTTTGCAACAACATAGTGTTACCTCTGCTGATCACGAGAAGGCAGGATTTTCTCACATCCACTGCTGATGGAAGAGGTATTATAGCAAGAGATACCATCCAGATTCAATATGCCTTATGGAAAACAGTGTGGCTGTGTGAACAAGTCCAGGGACTTCTGCTTCACAATGAATATCTGAAGCCCAGGGCATCTTTTTTCCTTTGGGCAAAGGAAAATATGCCACACAGAAAATAAGCGTAATGTGTTAAAAGGTAACTCTAGGGTATAAAATTGAGCTGTTGGTTTGGGAAGTGGTATCCTTCCTGTACAAATGGTTTCTTTGTCCAAACAGAGCTAAACAGGGTGCATTATGGGTTAATAATTTCATAATGATTGAAGTTAACACCAGAACTTACTGTATGGTGGGAAGCTCATAAGAACTTACAGAGCCAGCAAACAATTTTAATAAAGCGCTCATGTAAGTGTATTCCTACAGGAGGGAGACATGTCGGACCGCAGACTCTCTTTAAGAAGTTGCAACACACCTTAGACTCCAGTGATATGGCGCCTGTGTGTTCTCTGAGGCTAGGACTGGAAAATGTGTTTCCACGAGCAAGTGGGAAACTGGTATCTTCATAAAAGACATATGGAAATCTGCGAGTTCTCTGGGGATTTTAAAGTTTTTAAAAAATATTTATTTATTTGTAGAGGGAGGGGAAGAAAGGGAGAAAGAGGAGAGGAACACTGATGTGGGAGAGGAACATCAGCTGGTTGCCTCCTGCTGCATTCCAACTGGGGAAGGGGCCGGTAACCCAGGCATGTGCCCTGACTGGGAATTGAACTGGTGACCTTTCGCTTTGTGGGACAACACTCAACCAACTGAACCACGCCAGCCAGGGCTTTACAGATTTTCTTGAAACTGTGACTGCTACATCTTCTCTCCTTCCCCAAATAGCTCACTTTGATAAAGCTCATCAACCAACATAAACGTCAGTGAATTGATGAGTGAAGTAATGATTATCTGTTAAATCAAATTTTCTATCTGTCAGCCAGTGGTATTCAGTTTTCCTCCCCAAGATCTGGAATAGCAGGAGTTTTTCAGTGACCCGATTTGGTGGCCTTGTCTCTGCAACACGAACTGCTGGAGTGTCTGCCTCCAGCACAGGCAGCTCCTCCGTCAATTGGCCGGAACCATAAATATCCCTAATGTCACTGGTGGCGTCTTCTGAAATTGAGTGCATATTTCCATAGAATCATGATCTAATGGTTGTATTTTATAGTATGATTAGAAATAAACTTAAGCACCGAGAGACTGAATTATACAAACAATGGCCAGGCTATCTGTAAAAACAGAACTTTGATCCATAACCTGCAGCAACCTGTCCAAGGACCCAACTCCTAATCTCCACTGAACTTGGGGAGTCAGCCTTGTAGGAAGCCAGATGGAATCTCCAGGGACAATCTAGGAGGCTAAACAATAACTTCTGCAATAATAGGCCCCAAATGGTAAGGATTTATTAATAAGTGACACCATCTCTAAGTTTTGTCCCTACTTCCATCTTAGGACCAACCAGAGGTCAAATATGCATCTCTAACCAATCATATAGTATACCCTGCTTCTACTTAGCCACCTACAGCTCCGCCATGCCAATGGCCTTCAATCAAGGCATACCTGAGGCCGTCTCTTTTTTATTTTTTCCACAATAGGCTTTCCCATTCCTCTGCCTTGGATTCTGCCAAAACACAAATGATGGTGGCTGACTCCCCAGCTATATGGAATGTACTGAATAGTCTTTTTCTTATTTGGTTAGTCTTTATTTCCACTGCACTGTGGTTTAAATTCATTTTTTTAAAGACTTTACTTATTTATGTTTAGAGATAGGGGAAGGAAGGGAGAGAGGGAAACACCAATGTGTGAGCGAGAGATACATTGACTCTCTCACAGCCCCAACTAGGGGCCTGGCCTGCTACGCAGGCATGTGCTGACTGGGAATCGAACTGGTGACTTTTCATTTCACAGGCCTGCACTCAGTCCATTGAGCCATACCAGCCAGGGAAGCACTGTGGTTTAAGTAGGCTTTGTAGGCCAACTGGTTGCCAACTCAATTAACTATCATTCACTCATTTGTTCATTCACTGAAGAAATGTTTACTGAAAGCTTTAATATGAGCCTATTCCTTGCTAGGCACAGGAGCAAATGGAAAAAAGGCACAGTCCCTACCGCTGAGGACAGTGGTATGACAACTAAGGAGATGAACATGAATGATGCAGCAACTGAGTCAATGGGTGTTACTGTGCTGGGGCAGTGGTTCCCAAAATGTGTCATACTAACTACTGGTTACATGAAATAACTTCCAAACTGTAAGTGGTTGAACATTTTTACTTCAATAGCTGTAAACTTGAACACAGGTTAGAAGAAGAAGCCCATCAAACCCATGAGTTCACAGATGCTCTGGGATGAGTCTCTATCAGTCAAAATCTAGTCAGGAGATAAAAGCCTCCCTTATTTCAACCGAGGGAATTCAAAATAAAGAATTGCTAATTGGATATTAAAGAACTAAAAAAGCAAAAAGAGAACATTTAAGGTATCATGCAGGAAGCTGTCAGTCTTAGGGGAAAAAAAAAAAGAAATTGTTCAATTTTAGGAGCCTGGAGAGACCCCCGAGAGCTGAAACTCAAGGTAAGGTTGATATTAGTACCTGAGCTGAATGGGGAGAGGGGAGTCCTATGGGCCAGGGTACTGGGCAGACACTTGAGGAAGGAACACTAAGTGGTTGGTATCAATGACTGTTACTGAAACACCAGCTTCTGTTGGGGTGACAAGGGAACAGGAAGCAAAGAGGAAGAAGCTGACAGAAAGGGTCAAGCTCCTCCTTCTTCCTCTGGACTTGCCATCTCCAGCTGGCCCTCCATTTGACGATCCCCAAAAAGAGGCAGCTGGTAAAGGAGAAACTGGGTTTGCCGAGTCCCAGCCCAGCACCAAAGGCTGTATGGAAGGGTGAGTTTGAGTCTGAGAAGCAGGTTTTTTATTATCTACTACAGTCTGTCTCCTTGAGCCACTCAGCATTGACATGCATGCATGTCTAAACATAATTAAACTTCCCGTGAGAAAAACAACTCTTTATTTTTACTTAACAAGTTGCCATCGTCCTTTGTATAAAAGATATTCTCATCCTTTCTCCTAAATGAGGAGACAAAGCCCCAGCAGACATCATGGCAGTTTCTGGGAAACAGTCACACATTTCCTCTCCGGACCATGTAACTTACCCTACGTAGAATTTAATCACAGACCCCTTCGAATATTGTCATTTCAAGACTAAATAGCAAAGCAATCCTCTAAATCCCATATACCATAAGAGAAATGAGGAGAGAGAAGAAATTAGTACACACCCCAAGGAAGAAATTATGCATAATTGCTCAGTAACTTGTAATTGGTCACAAGGCTGCAATTGATAAGCTTAATTCTTCCTATTCATATGCCATGTTTCCTCTTCCCTCAGCCAGGATCTCTGATGCTCAGAGTTTATACCTTGTAAGGTGACCCAAAACCTCATTGCCTAAAGGGTCTAAATCGGCCCTTGCCAGTGTGGCTCAGTGGATTGGGCATTGGCCTCTAAACTGAAAGGTCATGGGTTCAATTCCTGGTCAGGGCGCATATGAGAAGCAACTGATTGGTATTTCTCTCTCACATCAATGTTTCCCTTTCCCTTCCTTCCCCTCTCTTAAAATCAATAAACATGTCCTCAGGTGAGGATTAAAAAAAAGGGGGTCCCAATCATTCCTGCCTGTTTGAGGCAGTTCTATTTTCCCATTCAAGTTTGTCACTGGGCATGGAAGTGCTAAAAGATGCCCCTGGGTTCCACATACCATTCTCCAGCACCCGCTGTGTAGGAACAGCACAAATACCCCTTTGTTCTGTCCTAGCCAGGAGAGTTCACGCCTTTGCCTATTGGTTCAGTGGCAAAATGTTGATTGTTTCAATTCCTGTCCTAATACTGTTGTGATCCCTGGTGGGAGCACTTCTCCCTTGGAAAGTCAGACCTCCAAACAGAGCTCAAAATTAAGAGATGGGAAGCAAATCATTTTTGAGTGCATTACAGGGTATGAGTGAGAGGAGCCATTTTCCCACCTCTGCTTGATTCCAGGCCATATATGAGGTCTGTCCAGAAGGTATCCAGCCATGTAATATGACAAATAGAGACATTTATTGAAGAAGATACAAGAAACATTGTACATAGGACAATGACATCTCATTCTCTTTTAAAGTAGGTACTTTGTGACTTCACACAGTTCTCCCAATCACCATCAGCTGGCCTGTCATATTTTCTTGAATCTCATTGATGGTCTGAAATCTCTTCTCTTTCAAAGATGATTTTAGTTTTAAGAAATGCCAGAAGCCACAGGGCACCAAATCTGGGCTGGAGGGGGACTAAGTCACATGGGTGATTTGATGTTTTGCCAAAAAACTCCATGAGACATGATGCGTGAGCGGGCACGTTGTCATGATGAAGCTGCCAATCACCAGTTGTCCATAGCTGCAGCCTTTTGAATCATCTGTTTTCAAGGAGGCATGTTCAAGCTTAATGCAAAATCTGATGTAGACATGTTGTTCTACTAGCATGGTCATTTTGAATGTGAGGGCCACACAGTACAGATGCTCACTCTCTGGCTTCTACTACCTCCCACTGACTACTACAGTAAAGTCATCAATTGTTCACGCAAACGCGTTCCAGTCCACTCTCCTTGGCTGCCAGATTACATCAATGTTGCACTGACAGTTCTCATTATATTAATAATGGTTGGGCTTTTTCAAACAGACCTTGTATCCTGACTATAATCAGAGCAACAGCCCCATTAAATGGTCACTGATTCAAGCACAAACTACATTTTGTAAGATGGAACTTTGTACCCCACCTAGGGCCATAACTGAGTCTTAAGTAGACCATTCCACTACTGTATTGTACCTGTTGCTCCTGTCTGTGGGGCATGGGCTAAGACCAGTGAATTCCACAGGCACAAGTTCATTGCCACACTTCTTTCACCGTGAAATGGGTTTGTCTATCAAAAGTACTGCTGTGCAAAATGAGGGTGAATAAGACATTCCCTAAATTAATGGATGGTGGTGCGAGCACAGCATGGCTAAGAACTTCCGACTTCTGTCCCAGGATGTAGAGAGCTGGAACGTTTATTGCCCTTGCCATCACAATGAAAAAAGAGCCAGATTAACTTGAAATTCACAAATTCTTTCATAATTCACCTGAAAGCTGAGGTCACAGAGCAATCAACATTGAAGGAGAGTCAGAGCCCTGGCTGGGTGGCTCAGTTGGTTGGAACATCATCCTGTACACTGAAAGGTTGTGGGTTTGAGTCCCATTCGGGGCAGATACCTGGGCTGTGGGTTTGATCACTGGTTAGGGGCCTGGTCAGAATGTGTATGGGAGGCAATTGATTGATGTTTCTTTTTCTGTCTTTCTTCCTCTCTAAAAAAAGAAAATCATTAAATAAAACATAATCTCAGGTGATGATTTAAAAAAAATTAAGGTGATTCAGAGAGAGAGAGAGGAGACATATACCCTATTTAGTTGCTAGGAGTACAATGAAATGAAGTCCTAGGTAGATAGCTCCAGACAGAGACATACGTATATATATGCTAAATTCCACAGGCTACTGTACTTACTATTTAGAATAAATAAATAATTGTTCCTTTGGGTCCAAACCAATCATCAATTTCTCATAGGGTAGCTCAGTGGAATTCCACCACCAGAATTCCACTGAGCTACCCTATGAGAAATTGATGATTGGTTTGGACCCAAAGGAACAATTTGTTATGGTTCAATCTAATACACCACCACATTCTAAATTAGTGGCTGATGTTTTTAAAGTTCTAATATTGAATTAGACTAAATCTATTACTTAACAGTAAGAGAGAATAGAAAAAGTATATAAGAACACATGTTGATTACAGAACATATTTTTTTATTAAAGGTTTTAACATAAATCCCCCCCATAATTCCACAAATTTACAATGACCTGGTAATATGCAAATACTTCAGACCGAAGAAACATGTTTGTTCTTGATGAATTTATACATAATAAATTCTCATGATATTTGATTCTCAAATGTATGAACTGGCTTGACATTATTAGTAATTTAAAGTAAAATGTAAACATAAGGACAATTTAAACACTGGTATCAATTTATGAGTCAATTTAAAGTCAGTGACTTTACAGATTTATTAAAAAATATCTGGGGTCAAAAAATTTTTAGGAAGCAACCATGTACCTTTGTACATTTGAAGATCAAGGGCTAAAAACCCACTATTGATGAACACCATTAAACAAAGGATGTACAACATCCATCACACATCTGTTTCAAGAACAGCATGTTTCCAAAACTATACATTTCTTTACAAATAAACATGACAATATTACTAACTATAGAGAAACCACTGGAATGATTTCCAAAATATGTTAACACTCATAAGGCATTCCTGAGCTATATCTTAAGGCATCCATTTTAATCTTGCGGCTTTAAGAACATCTTCTTTGCTTTAATTGGTTTTACATCTCCATTTTCATCTTCTTCATAATTGGCACGGTCTCTTTTTTTGACAAATTTTTTTCCAATTGTCCCCACCAAAGTCTCGTATCTGTTAAGATGATATAAATAGCACAAGTTTAATTTCAAATAAAAAAGGTAGGAATCAAGTCTTATCAAGAATACAACAAAGAACAAAAACTATGTTTATTTCAAATAAAAACTACGATTAAAATGAGCCATCTGAGTTAAAAACGTATGAACTTCTCTAAGAATGATTAAATTCTCCCGTTTTTTGTTTCTGTATTACCCTAAGTAAATGGAGGTACATATTTAAAATAGGTTTTGGAAGCAGCACTGGAAATGGGTCCTCGACTACCAGCCCGTGACAGGTCTGAAGCCACCCGAGGTCATGTTAGAGAAAGCAGAACGTCATCTTCCTGCAGGGCTGGACCAAGGTGCAAGAGGAGTGCACATGCGAGAGGCAATGAATACTCAGCCCAGACGACAAAGCTGTTCCAAGGTAATGGTTACCTTCTAGCCATTTCTTCATCTGACACATCAAGTTCCACTGTTTCATCTTCAACTTCTTCTGCTTTGTTCTTAGAATTCATCTGAATCATTAATTTCTGAAAAATACACCAACAGTGGCTATCAGGGTTGAAAAAGGCTTATGAAAGGAACTAGTGTCAAATAGATTTGAAGGTAGAGCAAGTCAGAATCTATGGGACTAGCAAAAATTTATGAGATTCTCTGTAACACTTTATTCCACAACATGATAACACACGTCGGCTCTGAATTAAAAACATAGTAAGACCAAGCTCCACTAGATTAGACTTGTTAATGGGTTATGACTGCATTTCAGATCATACATTTTATTACTAGCTACTTATATCTAAAGCAGATACACTGCAGCACCCAAGTGTGGGGATTAAAAATTGGGAGGGATATCCAGCTGCAGAGGTCCTCACTGAGGAGTAAAGGGTCCCAGCCCCACACCAAGTTCCCTGACCCCTGGGTTCCCATGCTGGGAAGGAAAGTTCTCGTAACTTCTGGCTGTAAGGCTGAGCTGGAAAAAGGGCTGCTGGAGTTCCAGTCCTTCCTTCAATGGGCCCATGCATGGACGTACTTGGACTCACTCACTCTGAGCTCTAGCTGTGGGGCAGTAGCTTGAAAGGCTTCAGGGACAGGTGGGGAGGAACTGAATGTCTGGCATCAGGATGAAAGCTGGAAGGGCAGCCTTCTCCCAGACAGAAGTGTTGGCGGAGGCCATTGTTCCTTTGCTGAAACTTCCTCCACAACAGAGCCAGCAGGTGGGCGCTATATGAGTCTCCATTTAACTGGCTAACACTGTTCTCCCTACCCTGGTGATTCTGAGACCCCACTCCACCCAACTTGTGGGCCCAACCAAGCCCTTTTCAGTGGCTCTTCCATACAAATGGCCTATCCTTGCTCATGCCGTGGGCTGTCCCCAAATCTCTCAAACACGCAGCATCTGGCCTCAGCACGCCCTGTACTTCTTGCTAAGTGGCCTCAGGCCTAGCATTAGCAGCAGCTGGCCTTGGTTTGCAGCTTGGCCTCCCCCAGGCTCCTCCAAGCCCAGCACAAGTAGCAGTCATCTGTGGGCAGCTCTGTAATTCATGCTGTGGCCCCCGCAGGGCACAGGAAGCTGCTGACCATGGCTCATACCTTCTGGGAGGCTCGAGGGCCAGCAAACTCAGTGGAGAGCTTTCAGACCATGCCAAATTACAACCAACCACTTTCATGACTGACACACTCAAGAGATGGACTCAATAGACATGAGAGACCTACTGAAGTGAGTCCTGCTTTTGGGGTAGACTCCTGCACAGCAGATCGTCCACGGTGGTCTTGGCCAGTCTTTGAAGCTGACTGAATTGGGGGTAAATCCCTCCCACTGACATGCCAACAGCAATCAAGGCTTGGCTACAACAGGAAGATGCACACAGCCCACATGGGGCGCACAGCTGGAGTGCCCAGCTCAGAGGTCTGGGGAGACTGCACCACTGGACCCTACAGGACATCTACTACATAAGGACACTTTACCAAGACCAGGAGATGTAGCAGCTCTACCTAACACATAGAAACAAACACAGGGAGGCAGTCAAAATGAAGAGACAAAGAGACACATTCCAAATGAAAGAACAGAACAAAACTCCAGAAAGAGAAAACAAAATGAAGCCAAGCAATCTACCAGATGCAGAGTTCAAAACACTGGTTATAAGGCCAATGAACTTAGGGGAAGAGTGGATGAACTTAGTGAGAACTTCAACAAAGAGATAGGAGACAAAAATGGTGAAAGAAAACATAACAAAGAACCAATCAGAAATGAAGACTACATTAACTGAAATGAAGAATACATTACTGGGAATCAACAGTAGAGTAGATGAAGCAGACACTCAAGTCAGCTCTTTGGAAGATAGGGAAGCAGAAAACAAACAGAACAGCAAAAAGAAAAAAGAGTACAAAAAAGGAGGACGGTATAAGGGGCCTCTCTGGGACAACTTCAAGCATGCCACCATTCACATCATGGAGGTGCCAAAGGAGAATAGAGAGAGCAAGGAACCAAAAACCTATTTGGAAAAAATAATGACAGGAAACTTCCCTAGTCTGGTAAAGGAAACAGTCATAAAAGTCCAGGAAGTGCAGAGCCCCAAAGAAGAATCCAAAGAGGCCCACACCAAGACACATAATTAAAATGCCAAAGGTTAAAGGCAAAGAGAGAATCTTAAAAGCAGCAAGGGAAAAGCAGTTAGTTACTTACAAGGGAGCTGCCATATGACTCTCAGCTCATTTCTCAACAGACACTTAGGCCAGAAGGAATTGGCACAAAATATTTAAATTGATGAAAATCAAGGACCTATGATCAAGATTACTCTAACCAGCAAAGCTATCATTTACAATTGAAGGACAGGTAAGAGCTTCCCAGACAAAAAAAGAAAAGCTAAAGGAGTTCATTATCACCAAACCCGTACTACAAGAAATGTTAAAGGGACTTCTTTAAGAAGAAGAAAAAAAATAAAAAATATAAATAATAACAGCAATTAATACATATCTATCAATAATTATGTTAAATGCAAATGGATTAAAAGCTTCAATCAAAAGACATGGTGACTGAATGGATATGAAAACAAGACCCTTACATATGCTGTCTACAAGAGACTCACCTAAGATTGAAAGACGCACACAAACTAAAAGAGATGGCAAAAGATAGTTCATGAAAATGGAAAAAACAAACAAACAAAAAAGCTGAGGTAGCAATGTTTATGCCACACAAAATAGACTTTAAGACAAAGGCTGTAACAAGAGACAAAGAAAAGACCCAGCATTCTATTTCTGAGTATTTATTCAAAGAAATCAAAGACGCTAACTTGAAAAGACATATATCCGTATGTTCACTGCAGCATTATTCACAATAGTCAAGATACAGAAGCAACCTAAGTTTCTGTGAATGGATACAGAAATGGTGCAGATGTATAACGGGATACGACTGAACTGTGACAAAAAATCTGGATGGACCTAGAGGGTATTGTGCTGACTGACCTAAGTCAGAGAAAGACAAGTGCCAGATGATTTCACTTATATGTGGAGTCTAGAAAACAAAATAAACAACCAAGCAGAACAGAAACAGACTCATAGATACAAAAACACTTTGATGATTGCCAGATGGGAGGGGAGGTAGGTGAAAAAGGTGAAGAGATTAAGAAAGACAATTTGGTAGTTGTGGAATAGTCGTGGGAATGTAAAATACAGCATAGGGAACAGTCAATATTATTATAAGAACTATGTATATACATAGTCAAGTGGTACTAGATTTATTGAGGTGATCACTTCATAAGTCATATAAATGTCTAATCACTGGGTTGTACAATTGAAATGAATAACTATTGCACATCAATTGTAATTTAAAATAAAAAAAATAAAGCAGACACACTGCTAACACATTCTAGAGAGTAGGGGAAAGAAAAAGTAAACTTCCAGATTTCCTCCAAACTTCCCATCTTTGAGTCAAATGGAAGAAACATTGTAGTCAAGAGAGATTTTAAATGCATTTCTGTGGATGGTGACGGTGGGGGCAGCGAACTGCTGGGTGGAAGAACTGGAAAGCTGGCGCTGGGACAATGGGGAAGGCTGCTGAACTGCCGAACGTGAGGATGGACAATGCACCCCGTATGATATCCACGTGTCGTGGCTCTCTCATCCATCTTTTTCCCCCTCACATTGACTGTCAATCGACAGTTCCCCTCTGACAGAATTTATTTTTACTGGACAATACTTTCTTTATAGCAAAGGTGGGACAACGAAGGAAAAGCTGACGAGAAACCAGTCTCAATGAGCTTTTCTCAACATTTAAAGGGCTGCAGATAAAATAATTTTGGGAATACAAGCTCTGGGAGGGTATACGCTTGGGTTCCCTGCTGCATTTCCAGTGCCTCGAGAGGGCTGATGCACCACAGATACGGAATATATATTTATTGGAGAAATAAGCTCTGTGCTAGGTTTCACGAGAAACACATACAATATTACACGTGTTCTAAATACATCCTGCTTATATTAAAGTAAGTGCTCTCAAGCTGGCATCATTCTTCCCATAACCAGGTAAATCAAACTTTTCTCACATTTTATGACAGCTCGTATCTGCAAGCCAAACAACTGAAAACTTTTCCCCAGAGACAGTGTACTCAGTGGTGCCAGTAATTAGCGCCACTTTCCAATGACCTCTCACATCAAATCCGAGGGCTGAATCAACTCCTTTTCCCACGTATCAGACATACTCTGGAGTTCCTGTCCACCCGCAGTCCGGTTTTGGGGCATCACACACTTATTTCTGCTTTTATTCCCTCCTTTGCTCCACTGCCCTCTTTCTTTTCCTAATCTAAAGCTTTACGCAGGCCAAGACAAAGAAAGCATGTACTAAAAACAAATACTTTTAGTGTTGATTTTGTATACATTTATCATATCCCTTCAAAAAAAGGGGGGAGAGGAAGAAAACTAATGACCTTTAAAATAAACTCTGGCAATTAACTTGGTTAGCTATGGTAGTCTACAGGCACACTCAGAGAAGTGGTTTTCAACCAGGAAGAGTCTGCTCACTAGGGGACCTTTGGCAATGTATGGAGACATTGTTGGTTGTCACAAGTGGGGTGTGTGTTGTGTGTGTAGTTGTGCATACACACACACTGTTAGTATCTAGGGAGTAGAAGACAGAGACCAGGAATGCTGCTAAACAGCCTACAATGTACAGGACAGGCCCCCCACTGCCCCCAAATGACCTAGCTCCATATGTCAATAATGCCAGGGCTGTCCTGGCTAGGTGATGCAGGTGGCTGAAGCATTGTCCTATACACCAAAAGGTTGTGGGTTTGATTCCTGGTCAGGGCATATATCTAGTTGTGGGTCTGATCCCCAGTCGGGGCAAGTATGGGAGGCAACCAATTGATATTTCTCTCACATCGATGTTTCTTTCTCTGTTCCTCTCTCTTTCTAAAAGCAATAAAAAAAAGTCCTTGGGTGAGGATTAAAAGATAATAACAATAATTTAAAAAACAGTGCCAGGGCTGGGAAACCCTGGCCTCAAGTGTTATAAACTAAAGCTTTATATCACGCAGACCTCCACTTGGTTGCTTAAGTACATGATAGGATGGCTTTTAATATACAACTGGAGTTCTAATATTTGTTAAGTGAAAGCCTGTGCATCTTTACAAACCCGAGGCAGGAAAATTCAAATGAACAGTGTAGTTATAAGGTGAATATTTACTTTTCAAACAAATTTCCCAAAGGATTCTTTAAAAAATCTATTTACAAGCTTGTATCAAAACCTGTCCCTTAAAAAGTCAAATCACTCAATTTTTAAGTAAACATTTTTCTATTAGAAAAGATGTATTTATAGATGTCAGAAAATAATTTTTTCATAATAGCATCATGTGAATAAAACCCCGACATTCCTGTAAGGACCCGAGCTGAGATTCTAACCCTTACAGTGGCACTGTCAGGGACTTACTGCTATATTAAATTAGCTGCTCAATTCTACCATAAAACTAGACTGCAACGCCTGCAATTTCTTTAAATAGCTATGGCAATATTTCAAGACTTGTTATTTTCCTTATAATGAGGAGGAATGGTACCTGGTGGGGAAAGACCTAAACCCAATTATTAGCAGAAAGAATTCAATTGGAAAAATTTAAAATTTGAAGCAATTACATTTAATACCTCAACCTCAGGATTAAATCCTCTGAATGACATTCTTCCATAGAGAAGATCTTCACACAACAAGAAACTCT
>VMDR010018932.1:0-18763 GCA_007922815.1 Macrotus californicus
TTTATAATTTAATGATAGGTAAATAAGACATATAGCCAAGCAATATATTTGGTTAAACAAATGATAGTTTATCTGTGTAATTGAATGCTATGAAGTCATTAAAATTAATGTTGCAGAAGAACATTTAATATCATGAAAAGATTTATACTACATGTTAAGTCATTTATAAGACAAGTTACAAAAGTTTCTATGTAATTTGTATAAGAACATTGTTATAATCAGAATCTGAATAGAATTTCTATGGGAATACCAAGGCCCAGGAATAGCCAAGACAATCTTGAAGAACAAAATTGGCCCTGGCTGGTGTAGCTCAGTGGATTGAGCCCTGGCCTGCAAACCAAAGGGTCACTGGTTCAATTCCCAGTCAGGACATGTGTCTGTGTTGTGGCCAGGCCCCGGGTGGGGGGGGCACACAAGCAATCACACATCAATGTTTCTCTCTCCCTTCCCCTCTCTCTAAAAATAAATAAAATCTTAAAAGAAAAAGAACAAAATTGGAAGACTTACTCTACAAAAAAATCAAGATTGATTGTAAAGCTACCATAGTTAAGGCAGTACAGTATAAGTGTGAGAATTTTTTTTTTTTTAAGAAGAGGAAAAGATTGCAGGAGTCAGATATTTGTTTTGTGAAAAGGGCTAGATAGTAAAACATTTCAGGCTTTGCATGGTCCGTCACAACTCAACCCAGCTGTTGTAGCGCTAATGCAGCCAAGACAACACACACGTGAAGGGATTGGCTGTGTCAAATACAAATTCATTTGCAAAAATGGGCAGCTGGGCTTAGTTTACCTGTCTCTGGGACAGAGGATTCAGAAACAGACCCATGTGTGAGTGCCAGTGTGTGTGCCAGTGTGTGTGACATACTGTGATAAAGATGGTACTGAAATGAAATAGGAAAGGATGTTTTTTTTAAATAAATGGTACAGATCCAATGGGCTCCCATATGGAAAAAATGAGATTTGACTCCTGCCTCACATCATTCATAAAAACAAAATCTGTTTCAATTATAGACATAAATGTGAAAAATCAAATGATAAAGCTTCTAGAAAATAAGATAGAGGAATATATTCTTGACCTTATGGTAGCGAAAGATTTCTTAGATAAGACTCAAAAGCATTAACCATAAAGGAAAAGACTAGTACAAGAGATTGTTAAAATTATAAACTTTTTCTTCATCAAAAGGTATTTGAAAGCTACAGTCTGAGAGAAGATATTTGCGACACCTATAAGTGAAAGGATGCTTATATCCATAAAATATTAAAAATAACTACAAATCAATGTTTTAAAAAGAGAAATCTGGCAAAAAAATAGGCAAGAAACTTAGACACTTAACAAAAAGAGAATAAATAGCCAATAGATATCGGAAAAGATGTTAAACTTCATCAGTTGTCAGGGCAATGCAAATTTAAAACATAATGATATACTTGTTAGAATACCAAGAGTTAGTGAGGATGTGGAGCACCCGTTGGTACTCTCAAACATTGTTGGGTGTAAACTGGTACAGAAGCTGAGTGATGATAATGACTTCCTATGATCCAGAAATTCCACTCCTAAGTTTACACCCAAGAGAAATGTATATGCCTGCATGCCAGAAGATATGTATAAGAATGTTCATAGCTACATTATTCATAATAGCATCAAACTAGGAACAGCTCGAATGTCTCTAAATAGTAGAATGAATAAAAACAGTAGCATATGCATACAATGCAAACTATGCGGCAATAGTGTTCCAATGAGTGAACTCTCCTTCACACAATAGGGATGAATCCCACGTTCATAATTTGTATGAAAAAACTAGATACTAAAGACTGGCAAATACAACTCATGGCGACAGAAGTGGGGATATTGAGACAGTAGTTGGTAATTGAGAACAAACATGAGAAAAAGTTCAGGTTCCTTATAATGTTCTATTTATTGCTCTTGGGGGCAGTTCCATAATTATTCACTTTGTGATAATTCACTAACATTTACATTCATGAAAAATATGCTTTTCTGTATGTACATTATATGTTAATTTTTCTAAAAGTTTATAAAACATATCTAAATAGAAACAGCATGAAGGCCATTGATGCTAAAATTGATAAATCAAGAGATAAAGGTAAAAGCATGTGTTTATCTTGAGTAGCACTGTCCAAGAAAGGTTCTGTGATGATGGACATTCTCTGTATCTGCTCTGTCCAATGTGGTAGCATCTAGCCACATGTGGCTATTGAGCATTTGAATGTAGCTGGTGGACCGAGAAACTGAATTTTTATTTTTATTGAGTTATAATTAATTTTAATTAAAGAGCCACATATGACTAGTGGCCAGCAAATTGGATAGCACAGATGTGAGCTCTGGAGGCAAAGACCATGGGAAGCAGAAACCACTAAAATACCTTCTCTCTGGAAGTGGGACAGTCGGAGGAGATTGAGATGGAGCCAAGTTGCTTTTTATCACAACCTTTTCTGTACCAATTGATGTGTAACTTTCTGTGTGTAGTACTTAGATAGAAATTAAAACACAATTTTAGGGAACAAAGAAAGCTTGAAGCAGATACTTAACATCAGTTTATCTCTGAGTGGTGGGATTTACAGTAATTTTTCTTTTCTGCCTTTTAAAAATTTTCCATTTTTCTAAAATGTTTACATAAGCATATGTGAAAAAAGAACAAATTAATAAATCAAAAGCTAAAACTAGATACTGATGACAAATCAGAAAATTCTCTAGGGGCCTATCTGTGCTTGTACTATTAAGGCAATAATGTGTATAATGAGAATTATGGCAGGTCATATTTTTCTTTTCAACATTTAATATATAAACGTGCTGGCTAAGCATAGATTTCACATAAAGAACGCCATATTTCTGCTGCTCTCTACTTCCTCACAAGTTACACAGGTGGTCGAATTCAGGCTGAGTCAACAATACGGAATTTGATGTGACCCACCTTCAGGACGGTTTGAGCAGGTATCTTTGGGGAAGTGGCTTTACTTCCCTGCTGTGCTGTCTGTCTTACAGCTCAGCATCAAGGTCTTCCAAGGGCTACATTTTTGGTGAACTTCATAAAAAGTGTGTGGTGAAGTTTATTATAGGTTCCTAATGGTGTGTCTTACTCCCGTACCTACAGGACTATCTCCATTTAGGTGTTCTGTAGGCCCCTCAAACTCACCATGCCTAAACCAGCACTTCTGTCTTCTCTCCTAAAGTTAGACCCCTTGTAGAGGCACAATCTCATTGTATTTCCACTGCACATCCACCCAAGCTGCCAATCTAGAAACTTGGCAGCCTACTTTCACCTTATACCATCCTGCCTTCCCATCTAGGCCCCGGTGCTCCAGACTCTCCAAACTGCACACTCTTCTCTGTTCATTCCTGCCTTGTGCCCCTTTGCATTTGCCCAAGATATTCCTTGGCTGGACTGTCTTTTTTTCCCTTTTGTTCTTCCTGGTGAACACCAAGCTGTCCTTCAAGACCAATATCAAATGTCGTCTCCTCTTAGAACCTTCCCATATTAGGCATGTCCGTCACAGTGCTGAAGGTCCACAATCCTAAGTGAAACTGCTCAGCCTTCCATACCTGCTCAAAGGACAGTCATGTGTGATTCCCATTAAGGAATCCTAAGGAAAGCCCATGTTTATTTGAGAAATTACTCTGCGTGGGTCCTGGAGAGTCCTGGTTTGCCCTACTGTCCTGGAGCAATTGTGTAATGCACAATAGTTCTTCCTTTCACTCTTAGAAGTGACCTGGTTTGGATGGTGAGTGATATGGCCTCCTGTGTGCCAGGCATGGCACCCGGACATCAACCCATGCTGCCTGGACCCAGAAAGTGGATGCTTCTACCTCATAAGGTATTGACTGCACCAAGGCCTCTCCCAGCCACCCTTCCCCACCCTTTTACCCATAAAGAAACGGGCTCAGTGGGCTGACACACCTTGCTCTCCGTGATTGTCCTGTCCAGTTTTCCAGCACCACCACCCCTGTGCTACAGCCCTGCCACCCACCCTCCCCTTAACACGTGTTTACCTCTTTTCCCTCACTTTCTCCTGCCTACCATTGTCTCTGTGTTTCTATTCTATGTGAGTCTCTCA
This sequence comes from Macrotus californicus, assembly GCA_007922815.1. Lineage (NCBI taxonomy): Eukaryota > Metazoa > Chordata > Mammalia > Chiroptera > Phyllostomidae > Macrotus > Macrotus californicus. Next base: position 4,068 of record VMDR010018932.1, read on the forward strand.
TTTTCTCTCGTTCTGGCTCCCCTGACCTTAACTCTGTGCTTTTGTTTGCAGTTTTCTCCAAAGTCCAACCCTTCCACATCTGTATTAGCACCCACCCCCCGCCCCCTCCCCCACACACCACTGTGCTTTCCTCTCAAACACCCTTACTGCTGAGCCAGGACCTGCCATTTATTGGATGTTCATTATGCTGAGATCCAAGAAAAACACTTCATGTGTACTATCTCCTTTAATTTCCATAAGAACCTGCTCCCCACTGCCCAGGGTCAGGTTCAGACCCAAACCTGAGTTCTTACCCTCAGTGGACAGCATGGTCCTGCATTTCTAATGAGTCATGTGCCCCTGGTGCTGTGCTGTTTTCTGCAAATATAAATTCTGCGAGGGTGACCCTGTGAGTGCACTTGGAAGGTGTGGAAGTTGCAGGACAGAGGGGTCACAGTGAATAACAATAATTGTCCACCCTGTGGTGTGACTACAGTTCTCAGTGGTGACTTCACCTCATGCTCTCAGCCTCCCATGAGATAAGCAGCACCTGGATGCCCCTTTTAGGAATGAGAAGACAAAGGCTCAGAGTTGGGACCAGCTCTGCTCTTCTGCCACTAAAGCCTACGTACTTCCTGATGCACTGCATGTAACTCACCAAATTACATTGTTTTTGGAGCATGCCCCCTGGACAAGGAGGCAAGATCATTGCCAAATGAAAATAAAAAGGATCCTGATAAGGACACTTAAAAGTTCCTTCAAGACACCTCTAGGCCTAGAAAGACCTCTGGAAGGGGTGCGTATGCAGACCTGTGCTTACATTTACCAGGAGGATCGCTCCCCAAAGATCATCACAGATTGTCCCCTGCTCACTTGTTTCTATTTTCAAGCTTTGTAAATATTCAGAACAGGTGGACCTAAATAAGGACAAATGCCATCTAATTTGAACCTGAACTCCTGCCGCACAGACCAATGCTTCATTCAGTCAGTGAGGAAAAACAATTATTACACTCCAGCTAGCACAGGCCCTGGCGGATGAAGCGACATCGGCGGCACAATAGTTTATTGGCAAAGAGATGGGAGGTTTGCGAAAAATCAATTTTGTTAAAAATAAACAAACTATAATTCTACCTTCCTGACGAGAGAACATTTCCAAGGCAAATGAGTAATGGCACAGCATTTTAGTTTCATCTTTACGACACATTACCTAATACCGGAGGTCGTGGCGTGGCCTTCAAGGCCCCCCTTGATCTGCCACTGCCAAGCCTTCCTCCCTCACTGTCTGCCCCCTCCCTGCATGAAGCTTGGCTCTGGCAGTACTGAGCTGCTTCCTGTTGCGCATGTTCCCAATCATTCCTCAAGACTTGGGGCAGCCGCCCCCATACCCGTGAGCTCTTCCAGACACTCCTTCCTCAGTGCCCTCACAGAACCGGATGCATCATTCCATCAATACTTGTGTGAACCACATTACTCAGTTGGTTTGGCTTCTCTGTACTCTCAGTCTGTTCAGGCTGCCAGGAGAAAAATACCGTAGACTGGGTGGCTTGTAATAACATTTATAGTTCTCACATTCCTGGACAATGGGAAATACAGGATCACGGCACCAGCAGATTGGGTGTCTGGTGAGGGCCCACTTCCTCCTAGATGACTATCTTTTTTGTTACAACTGTACATGGCTGAAGGACCAAGGGAGCTTTCTTGGGTCTCTTTCATAAGAGCACTAATTCCACTCATGATGGCCCTGCCCTCCTGACCTAATCCCCTCCCAAAGGCCCCGCCTCATAATACCATTGGGTTAGGCATTAGGTTTTCAACAGATGAATTTTGAAGGGACACACTTTCAGACCACAGGGTTTACTGACATCCATGGCGTTGGCAGTGTGTCGGGAGTGTTTCTAAGAGCATTTGCACGTATCATGACAGACCTTAAAATACTCTCATGAAGCAGACATAATGTTTATATTCCCATTTTACAAATAAGGAAATCAAGACACAAAGAAGAAAGGCAAGCTTTTCAAGGTCAACAGCTTGTAAGTGGTGGAGCCAGGACTTAAACCCAGGCAATCTGACTCTGCACATCTAACTGTTTTTTCTGTCTCCTGTAGTTTTCTGTCTCCTTTACAAAACAATGGGGCCCAGGGCCTGAGGCATAAGAAGTGCTTAATAAATGCAAACTGAATGGCCCTGGGCTGCTGATGTATAACATCTGCTTTTCTAACGTGGCCACCACCATCGCAAGCCCGAGGACTGGAGGCCCAGAAGAGAGCCAGGCCACTTCTCAGCTCTGTTCCGTTCCGGGGACCGCGCCTGGACACACAGGCAGTTGCTGGTCTGGCACAGATGCCCTCGATCTTTGAAAGAACGGCTGCATACACTGAAAGAGGTAAATTGCTTCAGGGGATGACAGGTTACTCTTCTCTCTCTGAAGATAGAAACTCTTCCTTCAGCCCAGAGGGACTTAGTTGGAAAAAAACTGATTTCACGCTTTGCTGAATGTGATTGTCCTTGAACACCAGAGCGCATTATCTGCCTGCCTGCGCGGGCTAAGTGCGAGGGCTGCTGTGACTGCGGTTCAGGGGGCGCAGCAGGGCCATCTGTGGGGGAGATCTTGGATGTCGAGCATTCGCTGGTCCCCCAGGAGCTTGGGAAGAGCAAAGTCATCATGTAATCAGCTTTTCTGGCGGTAACACTATTTTCTTGCCCTTTAGTCGTCCCTAGCGCCGCCCTCCACAACGCCCGTCCTCCCCGCCCCCTGCACCACCCCATTTTTCCCTGTTTCCCCCTGGGGTTGCAGACCTGCCTGTCCCCTGCAGTTTCACACTCATGTAAGTGTACAAGTAAAATTCACCAATGGGGGAGAATAGAGGGGGTCTTACAGTGTGTTGTGGGAACCTCCCAAGTGCTATTAGCTTACTTTATAGCTTTGTATGAATTGGGGGACCAGAAACCCATCCCACTCCTCCACAATGGATGACACAGCTGTCTTGAAAGTTATAAGCTGTTCCTTCCAAAAGCTGCTTAGGAGTCCTCCGTTTTGCCTTCTCCTCCTATATTCCCACCCCTCCTCCACTCCCCGATCCGTTCACCCTCCATTGTATTTGCTGTGATGTCAGGCCCTGTAGTAGGCTCTGTCAGCAACTTATCTGGGTCAATCTTCACCACCACCATCCGAGACGGGTGAAGTATTTTTTATTTTATTTAAGTTAAGAGACTTGTTCAAGGCCCCAGGACTAGAGAGCAACAGTGGTCTTTGTTTCCAAAGTTCCTGCTCTCTTTGCTCTCCTGGGCTGCCTCTCGCTTGGGCCAAGTTCATTTGGCCAGTCCTCAGTCTTCATTCCCTTTAATCTCTCCATAAAGCCCTGCCTGCTGGCTGCCTCTGTTGGCCTTCTTCCTCACTGCAGAATCTGTTAGATCAAGTTGCTTTCATATTCCTGGTGTTGCTTATGGACAACCTTGATCACTTTCTACAGGAAGATACACTATGGCCCTTAAAAAAATTATTACTTAGGTTTAAAATAATTTAAATGTATTATGCTGCTTCACAAATTTCACTTTGATTCTATAGCTGCCTTTACCACTGCACTGTTAGCTAAGAGAATGGGGCCCAAGTCCAGGTCATCTGTGTAACTGTCAGAAGGCTTTATCCAGAGACTAGGGCACTAGGGATATTCAGCTCATGTATCTGAGCAAAGGGTAACAGTAGAGTATGGGGTATAGGCTCCACAGTCACATTTAGTCCCAAGTCTGATTTTACTCCGCCATATCCAGTGACCTTGAGCAAGAAGCTCAACTTTCTGAACCTTTGCTTTCAAAATGGGGAGAATAATAGCACCCACTCAATATTACATGAGAAATGCACATAAAGGGATTAGCATACTGCCTAACAGAGGAAGTGCTGAATACATGTTAGCCATTGTTACTATTGGCGATGAATCATTGTATCCTTTCTGTCTCTGACCCTTTAGGACCATCCAACATAACTACCCAATCACTCAGGCCTGTTTGTGGCAATTCTTTTGTTTATTTATTTTTAGAGAGAGGGGAAGGGAGGAAGAAAGAGAGGGAGAGAAACACTGATGTGTGAGAAAAACATCAATTGGTTGCCTCTCGTGCCCCCAACTGGGGACCTGGCCCACAACTCAGGCGTGTGCCCTAACCAAGAGCCGAACTGGTGACCCTTCAGTTTGCAGTCTGGCATTCAATCCACTGAGCCACACCAGCCAGGGCTCGTGGCAATTCTTTTGGACCTTTCTGATTGTTATCACCCTGCTTTCACCCTCTCCCCATTCCCCAACTGTAATCTCTGGTCTCTGCACTCAGCCTTCTGATTCCAGTCTTACTTCACCCTTGCTACAGGAATTGTGTGTTTGACTTGTGGATGCTTCCTCATGGTCGTGGGCTTGGATGGGTCTTTGGTTCTTCCCAGAGCTTGGAATCTGATCCTGCCCTAGCTCCAACCCAAGGCCGCCCAGTCTGCCTTAACTCTTCCCCTTTCCTATTCACACTCATCCTACCCAAAAAGAGAAAGAAGGGAGGAATAAGAGTGGGTGAGAGGAAAGCAAGGACGAAGAAAGGGCTTCAGTGAGGCTGTCCTGACTCTTCTCTGGGTTTTTTCAACAGCGCCTGAACAGGTATTGCTGCTTCTAACCTTATTTCCATCCAATTCACCCTCCATGTGGTCACTGGAATAACAGCAACAATTAGTCAAAGCACTCAAAAACATTAATCTATTCATCCTTCACTACCAGTATGTAAAGTAAACGATAACAGTAGCTTCCTTTTAAAGATCAGGAAGCTGGCATGCACTTGCTCACTTCCTTGAGCACCTGGTCTGGGGTTGCACAGCAGTAAAGTGGCAGAGTTGAGATCCCCATCAGAATAATCACTCAGGATGCATCTGGTCACTGTCTTTGCATTAGACTGCAAGCACACTCTTCAAATGATGTGTAGGCAGCTTTTGAATCAACCTCTTCAGGTTTGGCTGTTACTTAGGACTGGACTTTGGAGAGGATCAATATTTGTACAAAGACTTTTTCCTACTCCCCTACACAAATTTTCCCTTAAAGGGCAGCGAAAATTTGAGTACCTTTGGGACTGGAGACAGAGTTAAAACACCCTGCTGTCTTCCCCATCCTGATGCACACACATAGCAGTGGGTCCCCGCAGGTCAGAGACCATTGCCCCTCTCCCTGCCTCCCTGACACTCTTACCCAGTGCAGTGCCCCCCCAACACATGCTTCGAACACATTTGTACTCACCTTTCCAGATTGTACTGAGCATTTCATGAGCATTTCTTGTTGGATGTTAGGTGCTTTTCCAATAAAATTCATCATTATTGTTATTGTTGTTGCTAAAGAATTCTCATCCCTTTGGTAAAGGTAAGGAGAGAGGAAAGCTGTCTACATCCTCTGTCTTGCTAGATAGAGGCACAGCCATGTAGAGTTTCTCTTGAAGGGGGAGAGTTGTGGCTTGAAGATCTTTTTATTGTCTAAATTCTGCTTTTCTTGCTCAGACTGTATGGAGCCTGGGGGGTCCCACCTTTGCCCTCTGCCACCTGTTTGTGGCAGAGCCGTCTGGAGCCCACCACCCTCATTCCTTGACTTTGGTCGATAAATAAACCTGGGAGGCTGAGTAGCCAGTATGGGTGTTTGTATAGAGCAGTTGAGGAAACATTCCCAGCACAGAGGACACAGCTGGGGAGGCTGTCAGAACAATCCAAGAAAAGGCAAGGCTTAGTCCCGCAAACATGGCCCTGGCCTGGGCTCGACCTCTGGATGCCACGTGTCACATTCGGTGGGAAAATCAATAGTCCCCTTGTCTGGAATGTGCACCCCTTCTCTTGTGGAACATGGGAAACAGCCAGCAATTGTATAGAAGGAAAAGCCTGTCTGTGAGCTGTCCTCGGAGCATTCGGACAAGGCCCGCCTCTCACTAGCAGGTCAATACTGCCATTGTCTCCCTTCCCTGGGAGGTGGTTGTCACTCAGCTCCCAAGATTCTGACTCCAGGTTCTGGATGAGCCAGGGCTGCTATCCACACAGCTTTTTAAAGGGAAAAGGCCAAAGAGGCACTTTGCTTTGGTTGGTGGAAACTTGGTGCTGCTTGGCTTGTATGAAGACTACGGACATGGAGAGAACCCAGGTCAGGGTGGTGTAATGCCCCCTTTAGATCTCAGCTGCTGAGACCTGTTGCCCAGAGCCCTGAGATGCAGAGAAAAGGCAGAGTCCAAATGTGGGAGAGAGGAAGCTGGCCTGGGTGGCAGTGAGCTTGCTATGCAGGCACTTAGTCAGGGCCACAGCTTTCTTATCCATAAACGGCACTCCTAAACCTCTGGGATTATAACAGGAGGCAAACAGCTTTAATCGTCAGAACTAAATTTAATTAACTGATAATGATTTCCAGGAAGCATTATATAGCAAAGTGCTCTGATGCTGGGTTCCAGCTCAGCGGGAAAGAGTGGCACAACCCATTAGGCCCAATTGTGAAGCGTTAGGACGGTTGGCAGGTGTGCCCCTCTCTGCCTTCTATTGGCTGTCAAGGTTACTCCTCTACATGGGTGCCTCCCAGGGCTCACTACTACCCACCTTCATCCACCTCTGCTCCACCAGTGAAAATGTACACCGTGGCTCAAGCCAAAAACCTAGATCTTATCATGAACTGCTCCTTTTCCCTTTCCTCCAGATATGGGTAATCTACAAATCTTTCCAGTTCTACTTTCTCAAGATCTTTTTAATCCATCCTCTCTTTCCCATCCACATAGCCTTTGCCTTAGCTCATCTCTCACCTTAATAAGCTCACCCTTCTAACAGGTGTATCTTACTTTGACCTTTTCCCAACTAGTTCAGCACCTACGCATCACATCCATCACAAGAGTGATCCTAGAAAATCTTTTTCTTTTTTAAATTATTCATTTGACAGAGAAATATTGACTTGTTGTTCCACTTATTTATGTATTCTTCGGTTGATTCTTGTATGTGTGCCCTGACCAGGGATTGAACCCACAACCTTGGTATATCAGGATGACGCTCTAATCAACTGAGATACTCAGCCAGGGCCACTAGGAAAGTTCATGTCAAGAATTAGAGACTACAAGACTTAAACACAGAGAGGAGGAACTCTTAAAAAGGTGAAAGACTCATCTGAGATACCTTCAGACAAGTCATAACTCCTTGGACTCCCAGTGGCTAACATTCAGCATAGTTCTTGTTCCCTTGCTCCTCCTTGCACTGGCATCTCTCTCTCTCTCTCTCTCTCTCTCTCTCTCTCTCTCTCTCCCTCTCCCCCTCTCTCATTAACTAATCTCCTAAATGCCTTCAAAAGCATCTTTATTCGAGAATATGCAATAACCAATTCAAAAGTATTCTTCAAGCTCTGAAATCTAAAAGAGCTAATAATTTTCTCTTGTTCTTCCAATAGCCTCATTATCTGTTCTGGTCATTTTATTCCTGTCTCCAGAGGAATCAGGTGCCCACAGGAAAGCTTGAGGCAAATTATGGGTTAGTACCGCCCAATGAGTGGGAAGCAAGACATGGCAGCTCCTGGGACTCAGGGAATTCTTTTCTTGGAGAGCCAACCCTCAGCAGAGGGTCTGCCCTTGCTGGCAGAGAGCGGTTGTAATTTGTTTCAACCAGCTACAAGGGGATGATTTATTCCCTGGAGCAGTAGAATGGGCTCTATTGGCATGTAAGAGAAACACAGCATTTTGTAATCAACCCAGCAGATGTCCTTGCCAGGGTGGCAGGAAAGTTCAGTGACTAGACATTAAGCTGTCAGAGTACGGCTGGACAGGTCAAATGAAGATAACACTTGCATAGCGCCAGGCTCCAGCTTCTGGAGAAGGCTTTAGCCACCTGCTGGTGAAGGCTAAATAAAACAGTTTCCAGAAAGCCTCGTGGGGAGTCAGCCAAGGAGCCAATAAGCCACTTCTAATGACAAAATCTAAGGTGTTGATTTTTATTGTAATTGACAAATGTGAACCATTGTGCCTGTGTATTGCACATGGCAAGAAAGGTAACAATTATTTTCAGGGTTTCCAATGGACTTATCTGTTTTGATCATTTTGATGGATCTCCAGCAACATCCTAAGGCAGGGGGAAAGAGACAGAAAATACAGACAATAGGAGGTTCATAGGAAGGCTAAAATGCCCAGGGCATGTTAAGACCAGAAGTACTGAGATCCATTAGGCGGCAATCATCAGTGCTTTTTCTAGGTAAAGGTTGAGTGGATTTTTAAGGTAATTAAAAGTTAACATTTAAACTGCAGACATATTTCCCCCCTTTAAAAAAAGAAAAAGAAAATTTTTTCTTCAGGGAAATCTTCCCTTTCCCCAGAGACTAGATTAAATCATCTTATTATGCAAACTCCTTGCCTCCTATACTTTCCCTTTTAAGCACTTCTCATAATTTTTAATCATGCATCTGTATGTTTCCCCATGTATTTAATATCTGTTCTCCCACTAGACTATAAATTCTGGGAGTACAGAATCAGGTTGTCTTTTCTTTCCTGCTCTATCCCCTAGCACTTGCCTGGGACATAATCTAACTAAAAGAGACTAAGGAATGATGGGCTGTAGGGGACAGGGAGGAAGATGAGGCCACAAGGGAGTAATAAAGAGTAAAAAATGGTGGAGTGTATAGATGGAAGTTTCAAATGAGGATGAAGAATTATTACAGTGTGCATTCTGAAAGATTGACAGGAGGCTATAAGAGGCATAGAATTGAGATTTTAAGAGAAGGTGTAGCTACTGGTGACAACAAGCCCTAGACATAGGCATTGGTAGCTGAAGTGGGGTGGGGAAATTCATCATGGGAGGTGAGGAGCTGAATGTCTGAGGCCAGTAATTGGCCGTGTCTTCTCCATAGAGGTTGGCATTAACAAAGTGATTTCTAATGTCAGGAGCGATATGAAGAGCTGAAGCCTTCAGTGAGTGATGGGGAGGCAGGGAAATCAGTGGCTGACAAGCAACAAGGAGAGGTCCCAGGTGACAGAGTCTGATGGCATATGTTTTTTCCATCCATTTTTAAACAAATATTTACAAAGTGTATACTATATAAGAAGCCAAATTCATGCTAGGAGTGATGCAAATAAGACTAAAGTATTGTCCCTCTTTTAAGGAACTTAAAGTTGACTGCCTATAAATGTAAGTAACATTGAAAGGCATTTATTGATTCAAGCATTATTGATGATCTTAGTGTGTGCCAAGCATAATGGAAGGCCTTTAAGGACAGACTCATAGATCTTGCCTTCAAGGTGTGTTTCATAATAGGGGGAGAAACCAACAACATGGAAAATTATAACTCCACTGAACAAATGCTTATGTTGAGCTTTACACATGTCATCAAGGGGGCATGAGAAGGTTTCCTAATTTGAACTTAGGAAAGAAAATCAGCGAATATTTCCTGGGAAAGAATATGCCTGATTTCAATGTTGAAGAAAAAAATAAAAGGAGGTAATAAGGAGAACTTGTTCTAGAAAGAGGCAATTGTGAGTGCAACACAGGATGGTGAATGGAAGGGTGATAAACTCTGAGACCTACAAGAAGCTCTGAGTACTGGGTGCCCAAGGGCAGGTGCGGGGTGGGAGAGGGGTGGCAGAAGATGAAGCTGGAACGGTAAGCAGGTATTAACTCATAAAGATTTTTATGACAGGCTAGGGACTCTAAACTTCATCCCAAAGACAAGTGGGAAACCATGAAGTAGAAGAATGGAATGAGTCTGGATTAGTAGTAGCAAATGATGAAAATAAACAAAAAGGTCAAAAGAGCTTATGCAAAAACATGAATTTACCAGTCACATTACGAAAAAGTGCATGGGTTAAAGGTGGCTTCAATCAAATCCTGATACAGGGCTTAAATTATGTTATCAGGATGGTTCTTTTTCATCTTTTGGTTCTGCTTTCTTAAACATTGGTTTCATTCTCCAGCTCTTTGAAGGGATCATTCTGGGTCTATGTCTACCCAAAGTTAAAGCCAGTAGAAAGACAGCTTTTCTTCCTGGTACTTCTCCCTTAAGTCACAGTACTCTCTGATTAGACCAGTTTGGTCACATGCCCTCTGAACCAACCACTATGGCAGGGGCTGTGTGCTGAATGGCTAGGCTGCTCTCAAGCTCTACCCTTTGGAGCAGGATCGGTCCCCATTCAAACTGCCTTGAGGGGGAAAGGGGCAGGTGGTTCCTCCACAAAAGGATACCATCAGCCGAATAAATGTGAATGGGTATTGAGCAGGTAAGAACAACAAATGTGGGCTCCAGTTTTAATGAAGATCATTTTTGATAACCATCTAGAAAATGGATTTGACAGGGAAGCCTGGAAGCAAGGGTTTTGCTAGTCAGTTATTACTCGTCAGATAAAAGGTGATGAAAACCTGAACTAACGAATAGAATATGAGAAATGTTTAGGTAAAAGCAATAGCATTTGAAGAGGGGCTGGGAGTCGGGGAAATAAGGAGTCCAGGTGACTTCCAGGTTTCTAGGTTAGACAATAGAGCAATTCGACAGAGAGAGAGAGAAACCACTGGAAGAGGAGAAGTTTGGGTGGTTGTTGAGGTTAATAAGTGCAACATGAATAAATTTAAGATAGTTTTGACATATTAAGTTTAAAGTGTCTGTGGCATACTCAAGTGGAGGTTTCCAGGAGGCAGTTTTAAGAGTCTGGAACTCAAGAAAGAAGTCTGAACTGGAAACATGGATTTGAGAGTCTTCAGGTTATAGATAAAGATTGAATCTATGGGGGAGAGGGAAATTAGAAAACCCAAGAGAAGTGTGTAAAGTAAAAAAGCAAAGGAGTCTAGGAAAGAGTCCCAAGAACTCCAAAACTTAAAGGGCAGGCAGAGGAAAAGGAACTAACAAAAATGACTTGGAAGAGACTACTGGAAAGATACGTTGTAACCCAGAACAGAACATCAGCAAGCAGAGTGAGCAGGCACCCGTATGGAGAGCAGAGGATACCCACCTTCCACCTTGTGCCCTCAGGAGAACACACTGGGAATGCTCAGGAGACACGCAGCTAAGCAGCACCTCTAGGACTGCCTTGTCTTTCAGTTAAGACCAGAAGGTGAAGGGGATAAATAGGAGGATGTTGAGAAGAAAGGGAGGTCTTGTTTACCCTAGAGTGAGGGTTCTTAGAGACAAAATAGAACCGTTTTGAGGGAAAGGAGTGAACCATTTATAGGGAGATAAAGCCCCAGAAGTGGAATGGTGACTGCAGGGGCTTGAACTTGAAGGCTCAACCAAGATTGAAAGGGATGTGGGTATGGTGGAGATAAGTGATCTCGAGGTGCTAAATAAAAACCTGCCTAAAGTTGTTTCAGTGCTGGTGTAGATTGGTGATATATAAATCAGATACTGTCATTCCCATGATGGAACTCTGACGACTTCCCACTGTTGCTGGAATAAATTGCAGTTCCCTACCCTAGCCTTCAAGACCTGGCCGGGCCTGACCCCTGACTGCCTCTCTAGTTTCATACCCAGGCACTCGCCCCCTGTTCCCCACACAAGCACACGTTCCTTCTGTGCCTGGGAAATCCCAAGCTTGCTCCCATCTTAGGGATTTGCACCTGGGTTCCTTCTGTCTACAGTTTTCTTCCCTTACTCTAAGCTAGCTCCTTCAACTTATTTGGATTTCAGTTCCAGCACCACCTCCTCAGAGAGGCCTCTCCTACCCCCACAAACCACCTTCTTCCTCTTTATCTGCTTTATTTCCTTCAGAGCATTTATTATCCTCCAGGATGCTCTCATTTATTTATTTCTTATTTTTTTCCACCAGAGTGTACGATCCAAGAGGTCATGGCCCTTTTCTGTCCTTGGTCACCCATTATGTCCAAGCCTCAGGAACAGAGTCTGGCACAAAGTACGTGCTCCATAAACATTTACTGACCTCTGTAGGTTCTGGATTTAGGCTTTGGTATGATTCCCTTGAGTTTTTAGGAATAAACAGGCTGACGTATTTTGAAAGGAGAAGTCACTCAAAGGTCTTCAAACAAGATATTTTTCTCTGATGTAAATTATTTTGAATATCATATAACATCTCCAAAACACCAAACTTGGCTAATGAAAGAAAGTATATTGCAAGGTAGCTTTCCAAACAAAAACTCTATTTAAGTAAAATATGACAAACAATGTTCACCTACAAATAGGTTTCTGTAAGAAACTCTTGCACAAAACAAAAACCACCTACTCTTACTTAAAATACTTCTGGAGTTTTAATTTTAAATGCAAATTTTACAGTGCCACTTCAGATTCTAACAAGGCTTAATGAGATGATGAACTTGGCAGAGACTGTCAAAGTCCATATCCTGACTATATTTTTGTTATAAAACAGTATTGCCTAAAATAGAACTTCTTAGAAGAGAATAGTTGGGTGAGATCTGAGTAAGTCTTCCCAGAAAGTTGAGGCTGTGAGAAGGACTAGAGCCATAAGGGCGGTATTTTGTCAAAATAAATCTGCTCAAAATAATTCTGTCAAAATAAATCTGTAGGTGTTAAAACTAATTTAAATGGGCTTCTTCTCTTCAGGACTTGTATGCATTTGGAGATGTTCCTAAACTCTGGGGTGATATATTCATTTCTTTGGCATCAACACTTCCCAAGAGACAGCTACTAACATGGGTCATAGTATCAATGGTAGTTGTGAAATTATTTGATGGTAAACTTAGCTTTGGCATTTTGGGGCTTCAGGACTGAGTAATGGGTTGTAAAAGTGTTAAAAGATGGGTCAATATACATAGAAGAGGGAAGGTGAACAACAAAGACATAGCTTTGATGATCTGCTACCTTGAAGGGCACAGACTGCAATACCTGAGGTGGACACGTAGTAAGCACATTTCACAGTAGCTAAGCCCACCTCCACTCCCTTAAATTCATTTGGCTAGTAGCCATTTCTGACACATTTCCTTATCTAAGGTCTGGAATCCTTTTCTGCATTCTCTTTTGGTTTGAAGCTTATTAGTACTTCTCTTCTGATTAGCATAAATTTAGGTAGAAAAGATCCTTTCCCTTTCCCTTCAAGTAATTCTAAAACAAAGATGTTCAGAGAGGCGGTGGAGTTAAGCACTAGCTTCATGTTACAAAATATAAGTTACAAATATAAATATATCACATATGGGACATATGTGATATATATATATATATATTGGGTTGTTTTTGTTACACTGATGGATTCCCTAAAATTGTTTTGAATGGCTCATAGTTCTGGGGTTGAGTCTGGTAGTGGTGGGCTGGAAGTACACCCATTAACAAGACAGAGCAGCTCTGGAAGAATGTGTGGATGGACTAGGCAGCCAGTCGCTCATGTGACCTGAATGTTTCTGTGTCTGGGAAGAAAGACCAGTCATGTTGCTGGTACTCTGACAGGTGCTGTTTGAAGGGTCTACAAAACCATGGGCACTGATGTCATGGAATGCTGGTCTCATGGCCCCCAAGAAGCCATATGGAAAAAAAAATAAGACAATTATGTAATGCAAGAGAGATAGTACCATAAGAGAGGGTCAAAATGTATGTGGTTATAAAGAAGAAAGAAATAATAAATGATTGGGCAGAGGGTGCAATCAGGAAAGATTTCATGTGCTCTAAAGGATGAAAAATTCACCCCTGAAGTCAAGGAGAAGTGTAGAAAGAGTCATTGGGTCAGAAGGTTCCTGTGTCAGGACATGAGGTGGGGGGAACTGGTCAGGACAGATTAGGATAAATGGGGCAGCAGAGTATAGTGGTTGTCAATGGTGTGGTTCCAATTTGGAGAGTTCCAAGGACCCGTTCTACATTTGATTGCAGAGAAAGACAACCACAACTGAAGACTTCCCCTTTGACATCATGGACTTTGGAATCAGTCAAATTATATTTGAACTCTTACCGTCTATGTGGCTTCAGACAAGTTATATGACTTCTTGACCTTCCATTTCTTCAACTATAAAAAGGGTATAATACCCTTCAGGGTCATTGTAAAAAAACAAATGAAGTTGGTGGTTAGAATGTGTCAGCCCAATGCCTGGCACACAGTAGGTGCACAATAGTTGCCTTCTACTCTAGAAAAAAGGGCATAGTGAAGTGGCTCATAGAAATCAGATGTCAAGATCCAGCTTTGTTTTGAATAAAGAATATAGCATATTTGAGCATCTTTGCTGGTATCCCTTATACACACCAGAAAGGAGTTTTTCAGTTCCTGCTCACCCATGAGGGTACTGGTTTAAGCTGTATGTCTTGGACACAAGAAAGATATTTTTGGTGCACCTGATTTCAGTCTCTTTACCAGTTTAATTTCTAGTAAGTCCGTGGGGGCAAAAAAAAAAGACTACAGTAGCCAAATGGAAAATGCAGGCAAGGGTTTTTAAATGACTCACAATTATATTGACAATCTCAAAAGAAATGAAGAGGTCAAAGAAGTCAAAAGCACGATTTGTGAAAAATCAATATATCATGTGATGGTAAGCATAGCTGCTACTGACCCAAAATAATTCAGAAAAAAACATTTCAATTCAATGTTCTAAAAAAGCTTAGACTCAAGACTTGATTATATTACTAAAAAAAAGGAAGTACCACATAATTACACAAAGATGAGTAGAAATCTAAAATTTGTAGTTTATGGAAAATTAAAAATGGAGTGTTTGTTTTCCCTGAGTTGTTTGTAAATTAATGGCATTTTATACTTGAAGGTGTCATAGGATCTTGGAAATCTGATATTTTCTGGGGTGGATGCAGATCCCTCTTCTTTGTCACCCCTTCTGC